>PVKU01003424.1:0-179368 GCA_004027475.1 Anoura caudifer | reverse complement strand
TCTCAGGGAGCACACCTGGGGAGTTCGGTGTCAGGGACTCGAATGGCAGTTCCCCCCTGGCCAGGCTGAGGGGCCTCGGGCTCTGACCTCTCACTGTTGCTGTCAGTACCTGTTCCTCAGGCACCAGAAGCCTTTGGGGTCAAAGGAAGGATGGTTGTGGCCAGAGGCGGGGCTCGCTCCTGGCCCGGGCGGAGACCTGTGTGTTTCTCTCCCTGCTGGCTGCCTCCCCTAGGTGTGTGTCTCTACAGTAACCCCTTGTTGATCTCTCTTTGAATCTTTTTCTTTTTCCTCTCAGATAAGAAAATAGAAAGATTGGACACAGATGATTTGGACGAGATTGAGAAAATAGCCAATTGAGAAGCTCCACCAGTCCCTGCCGAGGAAACTATTTCTTTCACCTCACAGACCTGGACAGTCAGCGAAAGATAAAGGCACTCATAGAGAGAAACTGCCTACCTCATTTTAAATTACGTTTGGACTAGACAAAAATTATGCAAATGATTGGGGAAGGTAGAAGGAAAATTTTGCATTTTGGAAAATTTAGTCCTATTTCCCCCATTTTTTAAAGCCATGGTTTCCCCTATCTTTATAATGTCTGGTTGCTATTGGTAAAATCACTGGCCCCAGATCACCTTCCTATTTTCTGGATAGGGGTGTTGGGACCAGCCTCCTCCAGCCCCTGAAGAGACTATCGAGTGTGGGAGAGGCCTGGTGCAGGGGTGGAGCATGCATGTGACATGGATGTGACGTGAGGGGAGCGGCAGCAGAGAGGCCAGCGAGCTGTCCCTCTGCTCTACCCCTGACTGAGGTGAGTCACAAGTGTCTCCTGCCCTTGGGGCCACTGCCTTTTCCTAAAATACAGAGATGTTGCAGTCAGTCCCTTTAACCTCTGTTCTCTGTGCCAGAGGATATCCCTGTTTCTCCCTGGGTGAGCATCATGGCTACTTTTGTAAACCTCGGATTGGGTAGAAACATGGACATCAGCAAGTCCTCGGAAGGATTCGTCTGGCAGGGGCAGGTGACGCCTTCAAGGATCTAGCCTGACTTGGCTCCTTGCAATTGTCTCTCTGCTCAGGCTCCTCATAGTCAGTCCTGGCAGCCTGGAGACCCTGGGCAGTGTTCTGACCAATGCCCGGCCAAGCGAGTTGGTTCTCACCCGTGGGTTGTCACACTCTGCCTGCGGGTAAGCAGCGCAGTTTGGAAATGAAGTTATGACCAAGCGAAGACCGGATTATGCTGTTCATCCACAGTAGTGGATCTGTTGGTTACTT
Organism: Anoura caudifer; assembly: GCA_004027475.1. Lineage (NCBI taxonomy): Eukaryota > Metazoa > Chordata > Mammalia > Chiroptera > Phyllostomidae > Anoura > Anoura caudifer. Next base: position 178,097 of record PVKU01003424.1, on the reverse strand, counting down.
TAATTCATACATGGTATGAATATGGACAAATAAATTAGAGCTATGCCCATCATTCATTATGTTAAAAAAATTTTAATTATGAAACATCTTATTAATTTCGATTTTTATTTGTATTTTTCTGGTTATTAGACTCATATGGTCATAAAAGATATACTTGGGTGTGTACTTATATAAATACAGTGCAAGTGTTCTCTGTCCCACCTCCCTGGGGTCACCATTGCTAGCAGCTTGGTGAATGTTCAGTATATTTATTGCCTTCTGTTTGCATATACCAACCCGCTTTGCTTTTTAAAAATGTGAGCATTCTGTTCACACTCTTGTGCAATCTGCCGTCTCACATGCCAGCACACTTCCGCATCATTCCAGCGTGCGGCCGCCTGGCATTTATTTCATGGCTTCTCCTGGGATGGACACACCGCGGTTTCACTGCGTCGTGGTGCTGCATGGCGCCCCACTGGGCCTCGCTCACCCTGTGCCCTGTGGGGACTCGCTCTGGGACGTGTGCCTCGCGTAGAGCTGTTGAGTCAGAGTAGGGTCATTGGAACTTTTAATACATTACTAACTTAGTTTGCCAAAGATTTTTATCAATTTATGTTACTGCAATTATACAAAAACGCTGCCTATTTTCTTAATTGCTTGTGAACTCTGTACATTACTAATTTTTAAAACTTTGCCAAGCTGAACAGCAAAAATTGATCATATCGTTGCTTTTTTTTGTTTTGTATTTAGTGAGGTTTGGCAAATTTTCCATTTATTGGATATTTGTATTTTCTCTTGGGGTGCTGCCCCTTCTTGTCTCACCATTTTACTATTGGATTGTCAATCTTGAATAATTTTTAGCCACCTTTCTATTTTAGGGAAATTAAACTTTGTCTTGAGTGGTACATGTTTCCTAGTTTGTCTTTACAAACTCATTTTTTCTTACTGCTGTACAAAAGTCTGATTTTAATGTCACTCACATCTCATTGATACTTTAAGAAATCTGGATTTTCTTTCATGGCTGAAAAAGCTCTACCTCTCTCCATGTTGTAAAGTATTTACTCCTGTTTCCTGTAGTTGCGGTTTTTGGGCAGTAACTTGTCTGAATTCTTGTAGGTCCTAAAATGTTTTGGCTCTGCTCATTGGCTGTGCGCGGTCATGGGTACATTAGAAGGTGAATGGTGACAGGGCTGTGGTATGCGGGCTAGAGCCATGGAGATTGGGTGAATGGGGGGACACAGAGGGTCCAGGTGGGAGCAGGTGTGAGGGCCAGTGCAGGCGTATGTGTGAGGGGCAGGTGCAAGCCACAGCTGGAGATGGGGGAAGGGATTCTGGGAAGAAAGGTGGTTGAAAAAGCAAATTCCAGAAAGGAAGAGGACCAGGGGAGGAGGTGCTCCTGAAGGACACAGGCAGGGCGAGAGAAGGAGGTGGGGGTGGGGGGCGGAATGGAGTGCCAGTGTTCTGGTTCAGTGATGCCCGTTCCAACCCCCAAACAACAGTGGTACAGAAAAGCAGAAAACAGAAAAGACCGTCTGAGCCAAAAACAAGATGAATATTCCTGTGGACCAGCAATGGAGCAAAGATGCAACGTGGTGAGCACGGCTGAAGCCAGATGCTTTTTGGGCTCCAGTCCAGAAACGGAGTGGCTGCAGGCCCTTAGGTCCTATGGAGTGGAGACTTGGAAGCCCTGTACGTGAGGCCAGACCAAAGCCAGGCTCGCTGCAGGGAGGGAGCTGGACCAAGCCTGCCCTGCGCCCTGGACATGAGAGTTATGCTAAAACTGCGGCCCAGAAAGGCAGGGGAAGGACTTGGATGCCCCGCTCCCCTGCCACCTGTAACTGGCACACAGTTCTGTTGACTGCCTGTCCGGTCTGTGGTAGCCCCAGGTCACTGAATGTCAGCAGGCCTGGTTCTAGAATAAGGGCCAAAAGAGTGGGGAGCTGGATGGAGTCAACTGCTAAACCCATTTGTGGGTAGTGGGGGGAGAAGAAATGTAACGCTAAGAAAGACTGCAAACAGAATAAACTCACCCCAGGTAAATGAATTTTGTGGAATGGCCTGAGACTTACATATGTTTGGATGCTCAAAGAGAAAGAGGAAATGCATTTTACTGAAAAAGAGCAAGGAGTTTTTATTTTTCAAAGATTTCATTTATTTTTAGGGAGAGGGGAAGGGCGGGAGAAACAAACATGGATCTGTTGTCTCTCTCGTGCACACCCACCAGGGATGAGACCTGCATGCCAAGCAGGTGCCCTGACTGGGAATCAAACCAGCCACCTTTTGCTTTGCAGGTGATGCTTCACCAACTGAGCCAGACCCGTCAGGGCAAGGGCAAGAAATTTTTAGACCAAAGCAGTGGCATGCTCAAGCCCACAAGTGCTGACTGTAAAATCACTGGTAGCTTAAAACTTGCCATGCTGAGAGTATTTACACACCACAGAAACCAGCAGGTGCTGCTAATCAAGAGTCTTTTGGTTTTGGATAGGGCAGTTGACTAGCATACCATTAGGCAGGAATAAAATGATCGGAAATTTTAGAAGTGACAGGTACACCCTAAGTGGCTTGGATGGAGCGTCATCCCATACACCAAAAGGTTGCGGGCTCGATCCCTGGTCGGGGCAGGCATGGAAGGCAACCAGTCGAGGTTTCTTGCTTTGAGTTTATCCCTTTCTCTGAAATCAATGAATGTATCCTATTTTTTTTTTAAAGGAAATGACAAAGGTAGTCATTGAAATAACCTCAGTAAATGAGAATCATAGATTTCAATCATAGTTATACCCTTGATTTAAGGAGAAGAATAATAAAAACCTAAATTTCAGTAGATTCACACAATAAAACTATTTCTTGCTCCCATAAAGTCTAAAGTGAATGTGTTTGGTTCGCTCTACTGGACACTTTTCTCCCCAATCCCTTCCAGTAAAAAAGTATATATATTTTTAGACTTTATTTTTTTAGGAAAGTTTTAATTTTACATAAAAAATTGAGATGATCGTACAGAGGATGCCTATATATCCCCCTGCCCTGCAGGGGGATAGTCGAGTCTCCCCCGGTGTTAATGTTTTAGTATGATATGTTTATTAGAATTAGCTGACATTGATACTCAGATTTCCCGTTTTCCCCTGGAGTCTTTTCTATGTTAGGGTACCATGTTACATTTAGTTGTCAAGTAGGAACCTCCTCAGGTTCCTCTTAGTGGTGATGGTTTCTTGTGCTTTCCTGGTTATTGATGACCTTGACATTTTTGAAGAGCATGTGCCAGGTATTTCGAAGGATACTCCTCTCTTGGGATTTCTCTTGTTCTTCTCATGATAAGACTGGGATTATAGGTTTTGGGGGAAAAGTCCATTAAAGTAAAGTTTTATTTTCACCACATCATATCAAACGCACATACTCTCAGCAGAAGGTCAGTGTCATCAAGGTCAACAAAGTGTCATCAAGGTCATGGACGTTGACCTTGACCACCTGGTTGAGGTAGTGTTCATCAGGTCTCTCTTTCTTCCCCCCTTTTGTACTTTCTCTTTGGAGGGGAGTCACTGTGCACAGTGCATGTCTAAGGCACGGGGCGCTGTGCTCCTCGTCCTTGGGGGTGGAGTAGCTGCAGAAAGAACTTGGAATTCTGCATGGAAAATTCGTCTCACAGGTATGGACAGGTGAGGTTAACCTTAATCATTTGGTTAAAGTGGCTGGTATTTAAAAAAATACTTTAAGTACGACCAACTCTTAAAATTTAGCTATTTCATTTATAACAAAGAAAGAAGACTCCAGACCATTCCCTGAAGTGGTCGTTACTGTGGTGTTTCATGGAGACGGGGTTTCACGGGAAGAGCTGTGGAGACACAGCCTGGGAGACAGGAATGTCAGTTCACGGGAGCTGGCTTCCTTTTCCTTCCATGAGGCCCCTTTACCAATTTTATGACAAATTATAGATAAAAAAGAAGTATTGCAGAAAGGCCTTCCATGACTTTACATTGTACTGAATTATTTGAATTATTTTTGTAATGAATATATATTCTTTTTAATTAAAAAAAAGAAAGGCAGAGTTACAGCGTAGGGAGGACTGAATTCAGATCCACAGAGTGCAGGCAGACACTGCACGTCCTCCTCCTTCACCAAGCCTCCCTGGAGAGAAGCGGCCATGCGGCCAGAAACAGCCTGTGTTATGCTCAAGAACAGAGAGCGATGTCAGATGAAAACAGTTCTGTGTTCTCAGAGGAACAAGCTAGTCCTAATACCCACAGTTCAGCACGCATGGGGGGAGGCAGTGTTTTCTTGCATTTATGTGGGTTAGTTGTCACCTACGCAAGACTTGCTGCAGAAGCTGTGACTTTTCTGGAAAGGGTAGTAGGAAGGGAACATTGATTCCTAACTCACACTCAGAAGGCAGTAATTTGATTCTTAAAAATATAGTAGCTTTAGGATTTTACCCTTCCCCTCACCTAGCAACAAATGATGTTTTCTTACCTTGCCAAACATGTCACAGGAAGCCTGCAGCTGTTCTGTGGTGGGTAAAATACTCACTTCTCTTCCCCTGGCCTCCAGCCACCGTGCCTGCCCAGTGTGCCTTCCCCCACCCTGCCAAGGAGCCGTCTGTTGTGGACTGCATTGCTGTAGACTGTGTCACCCACTATGGTGCCAGCCTGAGGCATGGCCATGGGACTTCTTTGGCATCAAGAAATGTGAACTTCTTGACAGAAGCTTTAAAGGCCAGCCTGTGGTTTACCAGATCTCCTTCCCTGCCCCCAATACCACAGATCCCTCAGAGATGGCACCTGTCTCCACCTGGGTCCCTGAGTAACCATGATGAGCAGAGCCCCTTGATGAAACTACGGCATGACGGAAAAAAACTGTTTTAAGCCCTCGGGAACTTGAGGGACATTTATTACTGCAATACAACCCAGCTTGTCCTTACTCTACCCCACCACACAGGCCATAAAATGGCTGGTTTCCTGCCCAGCAACCCGAATGCCAACCCAGATATAGGTAAGCCATGTCCCATACAGGTACACAAAATTTCCAAGCAGCTTCCCAATTCACTGTTTCAGAAGAGAGAACAGTCTTCAACTCTCAAGAGATTTAAAAAGCTTCCTCATGATGGGTATGAAGTAAGCGACCACAGCCATTTTGTGTCTCTCCACAAAAGTCCATGACGTGTCCATTTCCCATGAAGGAAATCAAAGGAGAAAATGTCTGCTCATCAGATGCTTTAACGTCACACTTAACTTTCTTTCTCGTAACCTCACTAAAGTTATAGGAAAGGAACGAAAAACGTATAAACTTACCTGGACACATAAAATGGGAGCAGTTACATTAGAAGGGGAAATTAAAATTTTTGGAACAAAAAAGGATGAAAAAGCTCCCACTTCTAGCAATATGGGGAACTACAGAGCGTGAAAAAATGCAAATCCAAAAACCAACTACAAAGCTGACATGAGTATATATTTGATCTGTTCGAATATGTCAAAGATCTACCAGTTTTAGGATTTTCTTTTTTGCATTTAGTTCTGGTTCATGATTCATCTGGCATTTTAGCGAATGGTTTAAGGTAAGCATCTGCCTTTTTCCAAATGGTTATCTATTTATTTCAATAAAATTTATTTAAATGTCTGTCTTTTCTTAAGTGATGCAAGAGGCCTTCTTTATTATAAACCAAATTTCCATTAGGACTTGGGTCTAGGCAATCAGACTAATGAAACATAATCGAGTATCCAGAAATAGACTCAAGTGAACACAGAATGTCAGGGTAGGGGTCACCTCCAGGGGAAGGAAGGGGTTGTGCTTGGCAAGGAAGATGCTGCGAGGAGGCCTCTGGGCTGCTTGTACAACCTGGGTGTTGGTACATGAGTGTTCGTACTGAAGTAATTCATTAAGGAATCTTCATACTGTTTCCAGAGGGCTGTACCAATTTGCTTTTCCACTAATAGTGTACAAGGGTTCCCCTTTCTCCACATTCTTGCCAGTACTTATCTTTCATTTCTTTGATGATAGCCATCGTAACAGGTGTGAGGTGATACCTTATTGTGGTTTTGATTTGCATTTCCCTGATGATTAGTGATGCTGAGCACCTTTTCACATACTTGCTGGCCATTTGAATATTGTCTTTGGAGAAATCAGATCCTCTGCCATTTTAAATAGGTTTTGTTTTGTTTTTTTTTTTTGCTATTGAGTTGTAGGAGTTCCTTCTCACATATTTTAGATATTAACCCCTTATCAGATGTGATTTGCAAATATTTTCTGTCATATGTTGCCTTTTCATTTTGTTTCTTTTGCTGTGCAGAAACTTTGATAGTCCCACTTGTTTATTTTTGCTTGTGCTTTACATATCATCTCCATAAAGTCATTTCAGATTAATATTAAGGGGCTTTTTCCCCATGTTTTCTACTGGGGTTTTGTGGTTTCAAGTCTTACATTTACATCTTTAATCCATTTGGAGTTAATTTTTGTGAGTGATGTAAGATAGGGGTCCAGCTTCATTCTCTTGCATGTTAATTTAAAGATTTTTTAAATTTATTTATTTTTAGAAGGAGAAAGAGAGAAACATCAATGTGTGGTTGCCTCTCATGTGGCCCCCACTGGGGACCTGGTCCGCAACCCAGGCATGTGCTCTGACTGGGAATCGAACTGGCGACCCTTTGATTCGCAGCCCATGCTCAATCCACTGAGTTACACCAGCCAGGGCTGCATGTTAATTTAGAATCACCATATGATCCAACAATTTCACTTCTGGTACATGTCCAAAAGAAATGGAATCACTGTCTCAAGGAGATATCTGCACACCTGTGTTCACTGCAGCATTATAACAAATTGATACATGGAGACAACCTAAGTGTCCACCAATGAATGAATAAAGAAATGTGGAGATACACACACACACACACGTATATATATTTCAACAGAAAAAGAAGGAAATCCTGTCATTTGGATTGACCTTAAGGGCATTATGCTAAGCGAAATAAATCACACAGAGAAAGACAAATACTGTATGATCTCACTTACATGTGGAATCTGAAAAAACAAACCAACTCATAGAAACAGAGCTGACTGGGCTTGCCAGAGGCAGACAGATTGCAGGGGGTGTGGGGAGGGAGTGAAGATGATCAAAAGGTACAAACTTCCAATTATAAGATAAATGACTACAGTTAACAATATCGTATCCTATATTTGAAAATTGCTAAGAGATTTTATTTTTTATTGCTTATTCTATTAAAGTTGTCCCAAATTTTTTCCCTTTTGTCCCCCTCCACCCACCCACCCACCCCCCCTCTCCCCCAGAGGCAGTCCCCTCTTGATTATCCACATCCATGAATCATTCATACAAGTTCTTTTTTTAAAAAAAAAGATTTTATATATTTATTTTTAGACAGAAGGGAAGGGAGGGAGAAAAAGAGGGAGAGAAACATCAGTGTGTGGTTGACTCTTGAGCGCTCCCTCCTGGGGAACCTGGTCCACAAGCCGGGCATGTGCCCTGACCAGGAATCGAACCGCAACTCTTTGGTTCACAGGCTGGCACTCAATCCACTGAGCCACACCAACCAGGGTCATTCATACATGTTCTTTGACTAATCCCTTCCTCTTCATTCCTTCACTCCCCCCTTCGCTCCTTCCCTTCTACGACTATCAGTCTGTTCTGTGTTTCCATGTCTCTAGTTCTATTTTTCTTGTTGGTTTATTTTGTTCATTAGATTCCACTTATAAGTGAGGTCATGTGGTATTTGTCTTTCACCTACTAGCTTATTTCACTTAGCATAATAGTCTCCAGTTCCATCCATGATGTCACAAAAGGTAGGAATTTCTTGTTTCTGCTGCATAGTATACCATTAAGTAAATGTACCAGTTTTTTAATCCACTCATCTACTGATGGGCACTTGGGCTGTTTTCAACACTTGGCTATTGTAAATAGCACTGCTATGAACATAGGGGTGCATAAGTTCATTTGAACTGTGTTTCAGGATTCTTAGGGTATATTCCCAGTAGTGGAATTGCTGAGTCAAAAGCAGTTCCATTTTTAGTTTTTCGAGGAAACTCCATACTGTTTTCCACAGTGGGTGCACAGGTCTGCATTCCCACCAACACTGCACTAGGGTCCCCTTTTCTCCACAGCCTCTCCAGCACTTGTTGCTTGTTGAGTTATTGATGATAGCCATTTTGGCAGGTGTGAGTTGATAGCTCATAGCAGTTTTAATTTGCATCTCTCTGATGGCTAGTGATGTGGAGCACTTTTTCATATGTCCATGGGCCATCAGTATGTCCTCTTTGAAGAAATGTTTATTTAGGTCCTTTGCCCATTTTTTAATTGGTTGTTTGAGAGTAGATTTTAAAAGTTCTCACTACACACAAAAAATTTAACTATATGAGGTGACGGAAGTGTTAACTAACATTATAGTAACTATTCTATAGTATATACACATATAAGATCACTACATAGTATACCTTACACACTTACACAATGTTACATGTCAATTATATTTCAATAAAGATGAAAAATAAATAAAATTCCAGGGTTTCTAATTCTCCCATATAACATGTGCAACCACCTCTTTTTTCGTTTTCTTCAGTCCATTTTGGTGTCCAAATGGCAGTGGAAATTGTTCATTGTTTTCCTTTACCACAGAAATTACATATATATATTCCTGTCTATATCAATTATGTATATTATTCTATCTTTGCTGAATAAATTTCTAAAAATAATAATTCATTAAGCTATATGTTTTTACTTATTTTATCCTCACCCAAGGACAATTTTTTAATTGCTTTTAGAGAGAAAGGGAGAGAAGGAGAGAAACATTGATGAGAGAGGGAAGCATCGATTGATTACCTCCCATTTCAACCCGGCTCAGGGATCAAACCTGCAATGCAGGCATGTGCCCTGACTGAGCATCGAACCTACACTCTTTCGGTTATGGGCGACACTCCAACCAAGCTGTACAGGGCAGGGCTAAGGTATATGTTTTTGTATTTTGTATCTTAAAATTTCATTTTAATAATGCACTCATGATCAGGGTGCCAATATTGTTGAACACCTCTGTGGTGGCTATCATCTGTAAGTCAGGGAATAATGGGATCCCAGCAAAACAAAGGCCAGAGAGACATGCCTAAGTGCCCGAGATAGGAAGGCACATTTACTGCAACCACAGTATGGTGATCAGAGTTTTCACTTATATGGACTTGGGACAGTAGTTAATTGACCATGAAGGTCCTTAGAAATGAAATACTGAATAGATGCCAGGCAGCCTATTAAGGTACCTGATGTATGTAGGAGGGAAAATTTTAGTGGTACTAAGCAACCTGAGTCACAATAATGGGGATTCACAGCTTATTACCCAGTTCCTAGACCTAAATCAGGTCACACACCTGAAGCCTGTTTTACGAGGGAATTCCAAGGTCCTTAAGGAATGACCCTCTGACATAGCTCAGATATGAATCTTCCCCCAAGCCTTTCCAGAAGGACCTATTTCCCAGAGTGACAGAGCACTGGGGAAAAGGGAAATACCAAGACCTTAAGGAGTTGTCAGATAGTGGCCCAAACGATCCAAATGCCAGTGTGGCCCCCAGTTAGAGTCAGAGCTCATTATGGCAAGTGACAGCTGGAGCTCCGGTCTCAGTTCAACTAAGGGCAGGTCTGATGAGCCCGCAGACCTATTTGAAGGTAATTTCCTCAGCCCCCAAAAGGGAAGAGAGGTATTTACGACCTGGCAATATCCCCATACTGGCATCCTGACCCATGGAGTGAGGGCAGTGATGACCGGATGGGCCAGAGTTGCTGAAACCATCTCCAAGACAGTAAGTCTGAAGCCAGCACCACAACTCTGCAGAGTCTGCAGAGACCGGTGCTGCCATCAAGCCTGAATTATGCAGGGATGGGTGTTTTCTTCCTAGTCCATCTACTCACCATCTGAGTCATGGAGAATGATGGTAGTCTACTGCAAATGTGATCAAGCTGTAATGCCAACCTGTGGTTCCAGAAGTGGTATCTTTGCTGGATCAAGGCAACACAGTCCTTGGCCAACATGAAGGAGAAAAACAAAAGACATGATTTGGTGGAATTCCTGATTCCAGAGCCAACGGATACACTAGGGAGTGCTGCTGCAGCCAATTATATAGACAAAGCAGCCAGCTTTTAGTAGGGGGCCCGGACAAGAAAGGGTTCTCGGCAGTCCAGGCTATGCCCCCCGCATCCTGCCACCAGGCCTTATGACTCAGCTGACCAAATGCTACTGGAGTGTCTCTGAGAACTCCAAACAGAATTACAGCCCAGAGTACTACGGTTTTAAAGAGCAGTGCTCTCCTCCAACAGAAAGGTATTCTTTTGAAAAGCAACTCTTTGGGTATTGGCAGAAACTGAACTGTGGGACACCAAGTGACTATAGGTCTTAAGTGGTCCATCATAAGATCCACGTTATCTGACCTGCCAAACTATAAAATCAGTTTAGTGGTATTCCATAGCATGATGAAAGTAGGCTCGAGTGGGGCCAGGTGGCCCAAGGAAATGGCATGGACAGCTGCCTCAGAAGCCTGTGGCACCTGCTCCTACCACATTGCTGACTTCCGGCCAACCCACACCTATGGCATCATGGGGAATTCCACAGAACCTGGAAACAGAGGGGGAAAATCCCCATCCTGGTGCCTGCTGCATCTGCATGTTGTGTTGACCCCTGGCAGTGGAGTCTCTTCCCTACTTGGGCGCCCTGAAGGACTGTAGTAAAGGACCACCCTCCCAAAGGATACTGCTGGTGGCCCAGGGTTGGGAGGCCTTACATATAAGGAGAGGGTATTGGGGAGTCAATCCCTTCCCCCTTCATACATTATCCCCCCAACATTCTTAGCCATCACTTGGTTACAGCTCCCCACGGACATTTCGAAACAAATGACTATATAGTGTTTTTGTTCTTTTTAATTCAGAAAGAGAAAGGAAAGAAAATTTTTAAAAAACAAACATTTGTTTAAATAACTATTGCAGAAAAGGAGACCTGGGCTGGATGCTGGGACCTATCTCTTCCAGAATAGGGATTTATTAATGTTTTACACAAAACAAAAAGGAACAGAAAAAGAAATAAATTATTCTGCTCAATACTGTTTGGCATAATTCCATTGTTTTTTCATCTTCTAAACACTCACAACAGCCTCTTCAGAAAGCACTGAGACGAGACGGGCAATGGCGGGAGCCTTGGCTCTCTAGAATGGTGAGGGGAGGCCCTGAGAAGCATTCCACCAAAGGCCACCCCCCAAAATCCATCCCCATTCTTTATTCTACTTACTTTTGGAATTAGGAAGGTACAGATTCAAGCTAAATTCTCAATATATTAACCTTTGGGGGTGCCTACCGCTCCTCCCCAACCCTCCTTGTTACTGTTCCCCCAGCCAGCGGCAGGAACTACTCCAACAGCCAGGAGGCTGCTTGGTGGCACCGACTCGCTAAGAAAAAGGGTGGTATCTGGGTTGTCACTGGTAGGAAAGGGGGTCCTTTTAGTGGTTTGGAAGCTTCACAGAAGCTTTTTTCCCTCTCTTACACTTCCCTAATCTTGAAGGTTGAGAATACCATCAGCAGCTTCCTCTAGGGACTTAAGCTGGGTTCAGTCATGCAAGTAGCTTCCAGTTGTAATCCCTGGTTGTTAGCTTCCCAGCCCATTCCAGAGCTGGAAATGGAGAGTGAGTTAGAGCAAAAAGGCAGGAGGTGAGCATGAAGGAGGGGACCTATGGGCAGGGGAGAAGGCATGCAGAGGGGCAAGTCTACTCCTCCCCAGCTCAGCTCCTGGCTATTTCCACAGCCAGCTTAGAATTTTGAAAGAATCTTTGTTGGTCAGCCGTATCTGGTAATTTCAGGTTAACTAAATTATGAGCCCAAAGCAAATTCCACCCCCAAGCAAGAGGCTTCCTACTCCTCTTTGGGGTGGTGGGTAAAGGTGCATGCACCAGGCAGCTAGGCTCCTCATCTCCAGCCGTCTTTCCCATATGTATGTTCCCTTTCTTTTGAGCCAGACACGTGTGTTTGTGCGTGTGTGAAAAAGAGAGAGAGAGAGAGGTGGGAGGGGGGAGAGGAGGGAGAGGGAGAGGGAGAAGGAGAGAAGGACTGGATGAGAAAAGCAGCAGTGCCCCAATCAATCCCAGGGCAAGTTTTGATTATTATTATTTTTTTTTCCAGAGCAAGTAGGCTGGTGAGGAGCCCCAGAGCCTAAGGAGAGACACTAAAGGTTGTAGCCAAGGACATACATGAGTGAGAAGCACCTTACATTTGACGTGAGGGGGCTTCCTTGTCCCCTGTTCAGTTCCTTACACCTATGCTCCAGAGTTAGGCCCTAGGCGAATTCCACCCCCAAGCAAGGGGTGGATACAATTCGTTTTCCAGTGGGACACTAAATGCCCTGGTCAGAAAGGCCATTCCATAGGGTGGCCAAAGGCAGGGAGGGGGAGAAGGGAGGCTGAGGGTACCCACGCGCCCTCTGGATTCTCATTGCATTTCTTTGGTGGGTTGACACTCAATCCATCTTGGCCTAACCGATTAAAGAAATTTAGGGTCTAAAATTCTCCCAGAGGCCTGGAACAGTTTGGGAGGGTTCTGGCTTTTCTCTGGGGTTAAAGAGCACTTTCTGGAAACCACCTGGACCGCTCCTCGACCACCCCGAGGCCACGAGGGACCCCTGGGAGGGGGAAGCTGAGCAGCCGCAGCCCTCCCCTCCGTTTCCTTCTCGGCGTTCTTGGCGGGGCTTAGGCCCACAAAAGGCTCAACAGCTCTTACCGAGCCTGAAGAAAGTACTTCGTCTAAGTCAAAAGCCATCTCTACTCCTTAAAAAGCGTGAAACAAAATCCTACCCTAAAGCATAGGTGAGTGGGGACTGAGGCCACCGTTTCGCCTCCAAAGGCCAGATTGGAGGGAGATGGGGCCCGGCGCCGGAAGTTGACTCCAGTGGAGTCACATGATTGGTTGAGATAAACAGAGGCTCCGCCTCACTGCAGCGTTGATTGGTGCCAGGCCCCCAGAGTCTTGTGATTGGCAGGGAACAGCCGGCGCTCACGGTTTGGCTCAGACCGCACCCCGCTTCGCTCTGGACTGCTTGGAGATGCCCCAAGCCCGGCACCTCGCCAGGCCGAGGCTGCCGCCCAGGGGCTAGCCTCTAGTCCCAATCGGGAGTGTGCACGGGCACCTGGCAGCCGGGTAGAAAGAGTCGCGACCAGGCCTTTCTCAGTTGCCTCGGTAGACCTCGATCTTGCTGGCCTTGGCCAGCATATCAATGATGTGGGCCTCGAAGTCGGCGTCGTGTACACCAGTCTTCCGAAACTCGCCCGCATACCGGTTATTCTCCCAGTAGTGGTGCCAGTTGCCCCGGCTGTCGGCCCCGAACCCGTACACGTTCACCTGCAGGGGAGGGCGGTGCAAGTCACCCCACGTCAGGGACCGTGTTGGACAGGACACCGGAGAGGCTCGGTTGGTAATGGAGGAGAAAGAAGCCGCAGCGACCCGACAAGCCGGGAGGCAGCGGGCAGCTAATCCATTCCCAGTGCGAGGGGAAGCACGGGAAGGGGACATCCAGGCCTGGGCTAAGGACACTGGAAAAGGGAGACTGCTGCTCCCTCTCAGCTCTCCCTCCACCCATTCGATTGCTTCAAAAACAACGTTCCCAGCTTAGAACTAGTTCAACCCTAACTTATTTTTTAATGTACTTTTATTTGAAAGTTGGTCAAGTACCCAATACCATACACTGAAGAATTTACTGGCAAAAACAGTGGGTGTGCTGGGCGTTAGCACTGAAGTGCGTAGCACAGTAGTAGCCCTGCCCACCAGCGAGATGCGGTTCCTTGAATGACTAACGTCTGTGTTTAACACACAAGATGGTAGGCCTGGGCTCCACAGCTATGGGAGACAATCACACTATCTCCATGTTTTTAGTTACTTTACAGCGAATAATATCAACTATGGCAGTATTCCATTTCCTTTGTAAATAAATTTAACTTTTAAATGAAGCGGTTTCAGATTTGGTAAAATCATGAAAGTAGTAAATTTGGGAAATGCAGATCTATACTGCCTAAAAATGGGGGGATCAAAGCCACTTGGTTTCTGTCCACAAAAGCACATTCCTCCTGAGGTACTGCTAAGCTCTAAGAAGGGCTACTTTCCTCCTGTGCCATGGGTCCCACTATTTTATCCCCAGACTGGGCTACCCACCTCATCGCACACATGCAGGGCAAAGAAGAGCACCAGCATCCCTGTAGAAGGGTACCGCCCATGATGCTCTGTCCACCTGTCGTGGATGTATTTGAAGAAGGCTGGGTTGTAGATCTGGACCTGGATGGAGACAATATGACAGGCACATGAGGTGCTTTTGGGGTCCAGAGACTCTGGCCGGGCTCTGAGCAGCTTCTGCCAGTTCCTCCACACCTGCCTGTGGACCTGTTCATCTGTGTTCCCTGGTTCCTTGCATCCTCTGTGGAGGTCAGGCATACCAACAGATGGGGACACTGCAGGTGGGGAAGGGTGCTAGGAGACACCTGAGTCACAGGACAGGCATGCCAGGAGTCAAGCCTGCACTGTTTCCATTGAGGTGGGAGTAAAGAAGGGGGCAGAGGAGGGAGCTCACCTTTTCTTTGTCTACTCGAAGGAAAGACTTCACTGGCGCATAGGTGCTGCAAGCAAGCAAAAAAAAAAAAAAAAAAAAAAGTTAGATGGCCCTGTGGGGCCCACACCACTGCAGTACCTCACTCAGAAACGCTACCCTTCCAGATAAAATAAGGATGTTTTAGACATGCATTGGGGCCTTCCATAATCTAGCCCCAACCCTTCTTCCCATAACTCTCTGCTGTCAACTCTCCACTTAAATTAGACGATCACCTCAAACCCACCATGTGTGTGCTCTTAACCTGTGCCCACATTGACCCTCTTCCTCCTCCCTACTAGCCAGCCTTGGCACCCATAACCTACACTCCCTTTTCTAAGAATATGTGGGATTTAAACTTGACAGCATTTATTCCAGCTTTTATGTCTCCCAAACATAAAGTCAGGACACTGGAACTTATACTTCTGTGTTTAAAAATACATGATAACCAAAGGCAAAAGGTGGAAACGACCCTATTGTCCATCATCAGATGAGTGGATTAACGAAATGTGGCATATCCGTTCAAGGGAATACTATTCAGCCTTAGAATGAATGAAATCCTGATACATGCTACAACATGGATGAAACTAAAAACATGCTAAGTGAAATGTCAAATATAAAAGGACAAAAACTGTTTAATTCCGCTTACATGAAGTACCTAGAATAGTCAAATTATAGACAGAAATAGTGGTTATTCAGGGCTGGGGGAAAGAAGGTATGGAAAGTTATTACTTAATGGCTACAGAGCTTCCATTTGAGATGATGAACAAGTTCTGGCGATGGGGAGGGGTGATGTTTGCACAACAATGGAAATATACTTAATGCTACTGAACTATACGGTTAAAATTATAAATTTTAAGTTACAAATATTTTGCTGCATACAGACAGGGCTGATTAGTGACTGCCTTGGGGACAGTGTAGGTAGTGGGGGTGATGACTATGGTGTACAGGGGTGTCTTTAGGTCTTTAGATTTTTAGATTAAAGGTTTTCATCTTTAGAATATGAAAGTGTTCTAAAATTAATTGTGGTGATGGTTATACAACTCTAAATAGACTAAAAACCATCAAATCGTACACTTCAAATGTGTCAATTGTATGGTATGTGGATTATATCTCAATAAAGCTATTAAAAAAATACTTGGTTTGATTGAATCTTCTGAGATTTCTGACCATGACTGGGCAATGGCCTAGAAGAAAGTTCTCAGAAGGCAGAGCTCCCAGACTCAGGAGCCACTCCTGGAAAGGAGACTAGAACTAGATTGTTCCTTCCTCACCTTTCCACCACCAATATGCTGCCTGTCACCAGGCAGCAACTGACACAGAACATGCTCGGGCCTCAGCTAATGTCCCGCCTGGGGCCTTCCCTGCATAAAACTGCCTCCCTCCTCACCAGCCCCACTGGGCCAAAATAATTCTGTTACAGGGATTCTAAGACCCAGTCCCCAGGAATACTCCTCCCAAGGTGGCCCTGTCACCCATACTGCATTTCCGATCAGTGGGATGGCTCACAATCGGATCTGCCCCGTGGACAGGGCGCTGGCGATCCACAGCAGGTCCAGGGCCTTGAAAGGCACCAACACAAAGCTGACGTTGGCGGGCAGGTTCTTGGCGCTCTCCGGGTACATGAAGTGGTGGGTGGTTCGGCTGCCAACATCCTGCTCAAAGCCCACGGTCGGTGCCTGATTCATTCTGCAGGAACAAGATGCTGACATGAGAAGAAACTGCCATAGAAACGGCACAAGATTTTTAGAGGACAGCTTGGTGGTAGTCATCAAAAATACAAATGGGTGTACACTTTGATCCAGCAATTCCACTTCCAAAATCCAACCTATAAAAATAGGTATGTAAGTGTGCAAAGACATGTGTACAGGGATATTCACTGGAATATCACTTACAATAGTGAAAAGTAGAATCAATCAAACAATAAAGCACCGGTTAATACATTTTGGCCATTCAAATACTGGAATTACGGCCATCAGAATGAATGAAGTAGATTTACATGCACTGGTAAGAAACAAGTCCAAGAACTATTCAGTGAAAAAACCAAGTAGTGTGAGGTAACCCAGTTCTTTTCTTATAATATATATCCCTTGAATATCTACCATGTGCAGCAAGAAGAAATTACAACCCAGAAAGGGGTAACTTAAAACTAGATAGTATACCATTTTTTATTAAAGAAAAAAAAATACTTTTGAATAGGAATAGAAAAATCTAGAATGGTATTAAAATCGTTAACAATTCTTACTCTCTGGAAATGGGGTTGGGGAGAGATAATTCATTTTTTATTGTGTACACCTGTTGTTGTTTTCTTCCAGTAATACCTCACTTCTGTAAGGAATAGAGCAGGGTGGAGAAAAAGGCTTAAAGGGATGGCTTCTCAGCTGCTGGGGTACAGGAGAGGGTAGCAGGCAGTGGAAGTCGCGGTTGGTGACCCTTATGTTGGCTGGGCCCTGGGCTCATCAGGAGCTGGGATCAAGTCTGAATCTTCTGAGGACTCAAGAAACAAATCTCATGTCACCAGAAATGAAGAGACCAAGCTGATCCTGCACATCAAAGGGCCACAGATGCCCCGGGTTGGCTTCTGAAGACAGCCCCCCACCCCACTGCCTTTTCCACTGAATTGGCAGCCAGAGCTTTCACCAGGTCCCTTCACAGGCCTGTCTGCCTGCATCGCTGTGCCTCCTGCCCCTCGGTGGGCCCTGCTCCAGAGCCTCCACCTCCCTCAGGTGCCTCCCACTTGTGGGGCAAGCACCAACTTTCAGAAGTTTGGGAATGAACCAAGTAAGAAGTACAAAAGATATCTTACAGTCTCTAAGACATAGTGACATGGGGACATGGTGTGCATGTGGAGACAGAATTTTGCTTTGAACCCTGGCTGGTGTAGCTCAGTGGATTAAGCATGGGCCTGTGAACCAGAGGATCACGGTTAGATTCCCAGTCAGGGCAAATGCCTGAGTTTCAGGCCAGTTCCCGGCAAGGGATATACAAGAGGCAACTATACATTGATATTTCTCTCCCTCTCTCCTTCCCTTCCCCTCTAAAGATAAATAAAATGTTTTTAAAAAAAAAGAATTTTGCTTTGAGGCTGTGCTTCATCCCAGAGAAGCCAAGCCCTGGAAAGGGGACAGAGCAGGACAAAGAAGATGAGCTATATCCTTGGATCTTGAGGGCAAATCATTCTAGAATTCTATCTGCCCCTGGCTGCCTCCAGCTGCCGAAGAAGGACGCAGGGGAAGGGGCCAGGCAGATAGGCCTTCGTGCTTAAGGTTTGGTCTCTGGTTGCCTAGTCCCTTCCATTCATTCATGTATTTCGGGCAAGGCTACGACATGCCCGCCACTGCTCTAGCTGTGGACCAATCTGCTGCGCAGCTACGGCAGAACCAGCTCAACTCCGTTTGGAGATGTCAGCAGGGCTCAGAAGACATTCTGGAGGAGGAGGCAGCTGGGGGTGGGGACAACTGAGCCATCACATCATAACTCAGCTTGGCACTCCCAGTGGGGTCTTACATTTGGTCCTACTCGCAGGAAGGGAGGCCTCCCCACCGGTTCCAAACCAAGATAAGCTAAGAGTCACCTCCACTGCTAACTGGTCTCTTATAGGTCAGCAGACAGCCAATTACCCTCTGGGTCCCCCTTTCCACAAATTGATTCTGGGATACACTGCAACATACCACATCTAGCCTGGTCCCTGTGAGGGAACACCTGTGAGAGAATTCCTCCCTGCAGCCTGGCCTGACCAGGTGCCACCCAGGTGTCACAGCGGCCAAGCCTTTTTTGCTTGTCTGTTGTGCTTCTACCCTGGAGCTTCCCAACCATCACTGAGGTGCAAATGGCAAGGCAAAAGAGGCGGGGCTTTGGGTAGTATAGAGCATGTCCCTGGGCTTCTCAAGTGTTCCAGAGATGCACTGGAGTGACTCCCCAGTCTTAGCCACTATCTCTGAGTAAAGAAAGGCCCCTTTTCAGCTCCTAGCTTGCCTCCCTTGCATTCTGGATGCCAGCAATTGGACGATGAGAAGAATCTCAGGTGGCTCCGAGTTCCTGAAGGGGACCTAGCATCTCCCATCCTCTCCCACACCCCACCATTCTCAACATAAGAAACGTTTTGCAAGGAATGTTAAAAACCTCAGAGACATTGCTGCCTTGGTGTTGCTATGGAGATAGTAACAGTTTCTAAGACAAGGCCCTTCCTTCCTCCTCCTGGGAAACCTGGTCTTTCTGTGATGCTCATCCTAAGAGATGCTTTGTGAAAACTGGCATTTTCAGTTTATTATTCTTTAGGCTCTTCCTCCAAGGAGTGGGGCAGCATCTCCTGTTCCCAATTCTAGTGAAGTCAGGAAAAAGTTCAGAGCAGAAGCAGCAGCCTATGCTCAGTTCACAAGTGCACTCTTAGTTCCTGTTCACTCCCAGACTTCTTGCCCTGTATCTGTCCTCAAGGTGATACACTGATATCTTACTGAATGAGTGAGACTCCACGTAATCTAAACCTTGAGACATAAGGGACAGAAACTCAGAGCAAGCACCAGACAGCTTCTTCTCCTGCTCAGGACAGGACATCATCTTCCAGGAGGAATCACCTGTGACTATTAAGCAAGATGCTGGTTTGGTTTGGGGGCCTCAGCCCTGGGGCAACTCCTGAGGGGACCAGGCAGTTAGAAAGGCCTCTGGTGGGAGTTTTCAGCAGCAGTCAGCCAAGAGTGTAGTTTCAGCTCTTTTCAGAGTACTTCAGAGTTGGGAACTGAGAATGGGTGTAAAGCAAAGTCTAGAATGGGAATTCTGTCTCCTCCTCTACCTCAACAAAGGCAAGAACCTATCACAGGTGGTTCTGGGTGTTACAGACCTACAGCGATCCCAGCAGGTCCTATACTGCCAAATAAGGCCGAGGAGTACAGTCTCCCCTCCAGAAGGCCTGTCCTGGGCCTACCCTCGGGCTCCCTGCGGCTCACCTCATGATGAAGTTGTGCCCATCCACATCTGGCCCATAGCCAGAGCCCCGCAAGTTGCCAGAGTTCCCCACCACAGCACAGCGCCGGCACTGCTGGGGGTCCCGGGAACGGTAGGGGTTCTCGCCTGGTACGATCTGGAACAGCTTCTCCAGCACCTCATTGGTGTTGTGTGACTTGAACTGGGGCTGCAACATCTGCAGAGGGGAGGGGAAAGAAGGTGTAAGCAGGGAAGGACTCCTGCCTGCCTCCCCTCCCCTCCCCCTCCAGGGTCTCAGCCACACAGGACTCCTAACCAGGCTGTTGGCGAGCAGGAATTTTTCTGAGCAGTGAGGACCCTCCCCTGAACAACAGTGAAGTTTCCCTTTGAGCAGCTCTGATGCACCGGAGGGGGTTCAAGAGTCAAGGCACATTCTCTAGGGACCTGCAGGTGTGTGCCAGGGGCAGAAAAACTTCTTGGGTGGGCTCCTCATGCATGCAGAGCCCCTGCCTGTCTCCTTGGGGCCGTTCTGGGTCACAAGGAGGTCATTTTCAGGTTCGGATTATGTAGAAAGTCCAGCTGAGCTGCAGTGGCTCACTCCCAATAGGTCTACAGGGGGTGCACCAGGAACTTGGGGGGGTGACAGAAGCCGTGTGGGGCAAAGTTCATGGGATGCGTGAAGCTGCTCCCTGAGCCCTCCGGAGGAGGTAGAGAGGTACAGAAATTCTTTCAGTGCCAGGATAGCTGGTATGAAACCGCATGTCCCCCCACCAGTCACCATGAAAAACCACAAAATGAGGCCCTGGCAGCACTCAGATGCCTACAGGGCCAGGCAGGTGACACACAGGAATGAAGTGACAGGTGGGACCTATGACAAACAGGAGGGGGGCACACTTGTCATTCGGGGAAAAGTTCAGTCAGTTGTTGCTATGTGGCACTGTGAGCCCAGAAGGATCAAATTTTCCAATTTTTCAAGAGAAGCTGAAAATGTGGACTTCATGTGAGACACCCTGATTCCTAAATGCTGATAACTAACGCAAGTATTTTAAAAACACTGAGTGGGCTGGGCTTGGCCTATGGGCCACTAACTGGTAAGGTCAAAACTAGGGCCTTAAAGTGCCCTGTAGTCTCAGCCATAATCCCTCAGGTTTGTGGCCCAGCAGGAAGTGCTCAGGGGACAGAATACATGGAGGGGTGGGGTGGGCCTGCTTCTGTCTCCTCTGAACACAGGACAGACAGACCCCTGAGAACGAGTACATGAACCCAGTGTAGAGAGGGAGCTTAGCTCTTGAGACAAGAATTCCCAAGTTCATGATGGTTAAAGGGGGTGACTGTGCAGGGCAGGGGAGAAGCAGCTTCTGCTGCGCCTCAGCCAAGGAACATGCCTGGTCCTTAAAATGCCCATCCTTGCAGGCAGGAGGCCTGGCCGGCCCACAGGGCTACCCCTGTCCAGAGTCCTGGCTCTAAGTGGCCACCGCTGGGACCTGGGCCTTGGCCCAGCCCTGTGCTCTCTCTGAACTTTGACTTTGCCCATAAAATGAAAGCTGTGACCATGAGCAGCAGGAGGACCCTTCAAGGGCTCCAGGCTGCCATAGGAAAGGCCTGTGGACTCCTAGTGACCCCTCTGCTGTAGACCCCCACCCATCCTTAAGATCTGACAGTCTGGGCCAGAAAGCAGGATCTCTAAGTTGTTCTGATGAGCCTGCTCACATGGGCTCATCCTCACAGCTTCCCTAAATATGAGCAGAGGGGAAAAAACTGGACTTCCAGGCTTTCTCAAGGGTCAGAAGATCTAGCAGTGAGGAATCGCACCCCTGCACTGTAACAATTCCCAGAGCTGAGAGGGACTGCCTCCTTGGAAACAGCAGGCCTTCTCCCTGTTGTCGTGGTCCTCACTCCTCACCCTGTTCTCACTTGAACCCCTTCTCTCCAGGTAGGCATTTCTGGTCTAAGCTCGGCCCCTACAGGCACTAGGGAATGTTAGTCCTCTCTCCTTCCAGGCCAAAGCTCACCCTGCCCTTCAGAATCTGTGGTCCCAGGAGATGGCTCTGGTTAAATGGGCCTCCTGCTTTGTCAAGGCTCTGGGGGCCAGAAGACGGACAGCCCAAATCCAAGAGGGGGCTCTAAGAGCGACCCTCTAGTCATGGGGTAGGGGGCAGATGCCTGGAGAGGAGCAGTAAAGGCAGGCAGGAGAGGCCATGGCTCTCTCACCATCCACCACCTCTGGACATCGGGGGGCAGATCCATGTTCTCTCGGGTCCAGACGGGGGAAATGTTGCTGTCGAAGTGGCTGTCGAACCAGTCGGAGGCACCGGTGTCGCCCATGCAGCGGCGGCAGGCACAGCTCTTGCCATTGAGCCCCTCCTTGCTGAGGCGCTGCAGACCAGCATAGCCGGGCACCAGCTTCACCCGGTGGGTGCCACCCAGGGTCCCCGAGTCCAGGTAGGGCAGGGTGGTCATGCTGTGATGGGAGTAGGTGAATAGCAGGGACATGATGAACACCAGCAGGAAGGCCACGGAAAGGAACCACACCCGCAGGGAGCACTTCATGGTGCGAAGCCCCTGGGGGCTGGACCACCAGCCCGGCGGGCAGCCGGGTGTCACTGTGGCCCCTCCTTTCCCAGCCCACTGGCAAGTCAGCCACAGCCGTAGCCTGCCTGTTCTAGGGCATAAGGGTGTGTGCGGCAGAGGGGACAGCAACAGGAGTCCCAAGCCACTCCCTCTCTCAAGGTAAGGAGAAAGCACGTGGGCAGGAGTGGCTCCCCTGCCCCTGAGCCACTTGGGCCCCTGATTATGGCTTCATTGGGTGTCTCCGTCACTAGCTAGGCCACAGATGCTCTGCCTCTCTTGCTGCCCTGGCAAGGGGGAGGTCAGTCCATTGCAGCCTTCTAGTCCATTGTGGTTGCTGGCTGCCAGCTCCGGGGGCCCCCCTCTTTGGTGGCTTGAAACAGTCCAGTCTGGAGTAGTTGGGGCCCTTGTGGTTCATGAGCAGATGCTGAGGCAGCCCCTCGTCCCCTGCAGCAGGGAAGCCTTTGAATGCCAATCACAACAGCGAACATGTGGGCTTCAAGCAGTCTTGATTCCATGCAAGAGGTATCCACCCCTCAGATGGTCCTCCCGGCCCAACCCCTCTGCCAGGGGAGGGGAACAGGGCCCCCACCCTGAGAGAAGAAACCAGGATGCTCTGTGGGTGTTACAAAACTGCTGCAGAGACCAAGATCCTCCTTGCATTAAGGTTCTGCTCTTCTGCTTCCCATCCGGGTACAGGTTCCTTCTCCCGACGGGCACGCCCCCAGCTACAGTTTCATAAGGGTTGGTAGAGCTTCTGCTGCAGTGGAGTCCTTCGGGGCCGGGGCACAGCTGCTGCTCAGCAGGGTGCTGCTTTGAATGCAGTCTGGGTCAGCAGAGCGTGTGCCAAACTTGCAGCCGGGGCCCAGGCCTCCTTCCTGGTGCTGCTGGCTGGGACTCAGAGGCCGCTCTGCCCATCCCTGCTCCCCAGAGGCCAGCCGTCCTGCCGTCTTGCTGTTAGCTCCTGCTAGCAGCAATCCCCTGGCAGGTTCCCCTCACTTTTCAGGCGCCAGGCTGCCTCAGCATGACCCTGAAATTGCAGAGAGGAAAAATAATATGCAGATAAAATTGCACATAGGAACACATGTTCTAGTCCATGTCTGCCCCCAAGTCCCAGAGGGGACAGAGCTGGCAGCAGAGGCAATGCCCACATAACCACACAGTGGACAAAAGAAAGGGTCTCGCCTCTCTCCACAGACAGCATTGTTCTCCTAACTTGGGGCCTCAGAGGATGAGATCAGCCCACCATCCTCACTTGTTAGCCAGAAGGTAAGAAGAGAAAGTGATTTCTCTGGAATCTTAATAAATAAGGACAGGCCCTGGCTGGTGTGACTGAGTGCCGGCCTGCGACCCAAAGGGTCACCGGTTCGATTCCCAGTCAGGGCACATGCCTGGGTTGCGGGCCAGGTCCCCAGTTGA
Source organism: Anoura caudifer (assembly GCA_004027475.1). NCBI lineage: Eukaryota > Metazoa > Chordata > Mammalia > Chiroptera > Phyllostomidae > Anoura > Anoura caudifer. The sequence goes on along the minus strand of PVKU01003424.1, from coordinate 154,629 downwards.
GGGCATAGGAGAGGCAACCACACATTGATGTTTCTCTCCCTCTCTTTTTCCATCCCTTCCCCTCTGTGTAAAAATTAATTAATTAAAAGAACAGAAGGTGATTTCTCTATGGAGTCACTTAGCAAATCACTGCAAGAACCAGGTTCAGAAAGTTCCTATCCCAGTTTCCCTCACAGGACCCCTACCAACCCCACAACTGCGCCCACCAAGGCACTACACTCATCTTGGTCCTCCTCAGCTCCCTGCCTGTTTCCTGTAAGGAAATAGTCCTTTTACACCCTTGTGGCTTGCGGAACAAACTTATAATAAGCTGTTAATAGAGTATTTTTTAAAAAACAAAAAAGATTTCAGGTATGTGAGGTACTTTCAGGTGAAACTTAATTGAAAACTATCCCAGAGATCTCAGGGACCTGAGGCTGTGGCTCCCACCCCGGGTGCTCTGGTACCCCTGACGCCTGTGATAAGGCCCTTTCAGTGAAACGGGGGTTGGGGGGGTGGCTGGCCCTGGCCCTGAGGTCTGCCCTCTTCCCTCTCAAGGGCGGATCACAGACGAGGCATTCCTGGCTTGCTCAGTGAACCGTTAACAATCCTTCTAGCTCTGGTGTCAGGGAGAGAACATGACTGTCTGGACCCAGGGGTGCCCGGCTCAGCACCACCCCCACCCAGCCCGCCCTCGGGACTTTGTCTCCATCTCTATGTCCGGGACTAAATGAATGCCAGGGTCCCTGGCAGCACCGACAGCCTGAGGCCCTGTGCTGCCCTGGCTGACGAGAGCAGGAAGAAAAAGCTACTTGCCAGCGGTCTGGAGCCAGGGTCAAGGATGACACTGAGAGTGGAGCCGCCGGGCCCCGGCCCCAACACCACAAGGGTTACTTATGCCTGGCTGCCTTCCTCTCCCCACCAGCTCCTGTCCAAATCTGGCTAGCCCAGTTGTGGCCTGAGCCCAGATGTGGCCTGAGGCAGGCTTCTCAGCTGCCCCTTCATGGCAATTCACATTTCTGGGGTCAAGCCAAACCACAAAGACATCAGGGAATGGAACCAGCATGTTCCAATAGGATGGCATCATTCGGGGGGAGGGTGAAGACTATGCTGACAGAAGTGAAGGCCATACATCAAGAATGGAGGTGGGATTTGAGTCCAGATCTATCTGGTTCAATGCCTGTGACTGGCCAGGGCACAGAAAGAGGCCTAAGAGCCTCTCTGAATGACCCAGAGACTCGGGGGTAAGAGACAAGGAGACACAGAAGCTGGCTTCCTAGGGTCAAGGGCGCAGCTTCACCCACACGCCTCACCCAGGGCCCCTGGCTCTAGGCCACGGGGGATCCAGCAGCACTGGCTGTGGAATTCTCCTTCCAACTCTACACTACCATTTGGCAGGCCACACTCCAGGCAGGACGTTGGGCTGAATGGTCTGCAGACAGGAAGCCAGGTCATTGCCTCTTCCAGTGCCCCTCTGCCCATTCTCATGCCCAACATCTAAGGAAGAGAACTTGGTTCTGCAGGGCCCAGCTCCCAGCATCCCATGACCTGAGGGCCAGTGTGAGACAAGTGGCCCTAAGGGGTAGTGGCATTCCAGGCTGAACAAAGAATGGGAGTGAGGGGCCTCGCTGGTGTGACCTGGTTTCTGGTAGGCAGCCCACAGCGGCCACTGCAGGCAGGGGCTAGGCAGGAGCTGGCCCAGGAGGCTCCAAAGGAAATGTCCCTCATCAGGGGAGGCACCTGAGGTAACAGACTGCCTTGCTGGGGACGGGAAAAGCCCTACTTTCAACAATGTGTTTGGAAAGAGCACAGAAGTAGAGTAGCCAGCAAAAAGCCCTGGCTTTGGGAACCCCATGGCTGGGCTGTTCCTGGGAGCTTGAGCTGCTCGGCTTGCACTGAGCGCAGCTGGAGGCGCAGGGTTGTTGCTAACCGGGACTAGAAAAGATCAGAGGTGCCCAGACACGCTTCAAAAACAGCAGAGGTTGTCCACTGCTGGCCCTTACCAAGTGCTTTTACAGGTCTTCTTTCCTCCAGGGAAAGCCCCATCCCTCCAGGTGCCCGCAGCCTACTTCTGGTTTCTCCCCTTCACAGCCACTCTGGCCATTCATGTTAAGTCCATGCATAAACCACAATATAAAAGAGTCAGGATGGGGGCATGCACATTTCGGCATCGGCATCGGTCCCCACCTCTGCTGCCCAAAAAGGAAAGCAGGCCAGCCTTCGGGAGGCCACCTGGGGCTGCCTGGCTGGTAAGGCTCCTTTATTCATTCAAGAGGCACTTAAGGGGCCTGCAGGATGGTGGGGGATAGGACACACCCGTTCTCCCCACATGGTACTTCTCGTATTTTATTTTTGTTTTTCATTGTTTATTATTTTTACTGACAAAGTTTATAGGAACACATTAAATATTTAAAACCAAAAACCCATTTTTAGGTCTCATTTAGTTTATTCCACCCATTTGCATCAAGTGTACCTCTTCCTAATGTCTTAACAACTTTAGCAAGAAACAAGTCAAAATTGTGCAAATACCTGTTAGCAGTCAACATGTTTTTACATATTTGTTCTGTGATGCGAAGATATTTTTGTTTTAAACACCCAGCTGGTTTATCTAAGGTGATTACAACGTGCTAGGGCAGGGGCACTGCAGGGAGCCATGAGTGGGAACACTGAATGCAAAGGAAGTCGGAGGGACACGCCTGACCTGCTGAGAACAGCAAGCAGGGAGGCGCCCAGAGGAAGGGGCCAGGCCACAGGGGCTTTGAAAGGATCAGGATTTATGACGGATGTGATGGGAGGGTTTTCTGAGGAGAGAAGTGTCAGTCGCCACATGCACATTTTAAAATGCACCCTTGGAACAAATGTTTTAAAACCAACAGTACCAAGAGTTTGGAAAGGATGTGGAGTATTAAGAACACTCGTATACTCACCAGTGGTGGGGAAATAAATTAACACAACGCTTTGGGAGATGATTTGGCATTACTTAGTAAAGATGGACATGAGTATATCCCAATAGTGGTTTTTTTTTTTAAGAGGAATTAAAAATCATCTTTCTCACAGAAAATGCAGCAACATTTCTGGAAAGGTCTCTACGTCATCCTAGGCTAATTTATTTTAAGACTTCCCATGTGTATTAACTTCCTCACACTGTAATTCTCTGGAGGTCTGGGTGGGAACGAATGGTTTCTCACCCAAAGGCTGACGGTCAGAATCGCTGAGTTACGATTCTACGACAGCCTGTGAGTTCAGCCTGCTCGTCATAGCTAAGCAGGCTTAAAGCTCAAGTTGGACCCTGACAACAGGTTTAACACACTGTTTCACTTCCCCCCAAATTTTACCCCCCGCATGGGACAATATTTCCCAATAACATTTAATTAGTAAATTTTTCCAATTGCTATTTTCCAAAAATGTTATTTTTCCAATAACGGTTAATTAGTATGTAAGATGAAGCAGAAATCTATGTAAAGCTTGATGAATTTTCACCTGTGTGCACATCTGTGCGACACGCAGAGCACTTCCATCACCCCAGAAAGTTCGCTGTGGTCCTCTCCAGTCGGTACCCACCCTCCACCACTTTTCTGAGCGCTGCCCCCACAGATTAGACCCACTTGCTCTTGAACCTCACATAAACACACGCTGTGTGCTCTCTGTCCAGCCTCTTCTGCCCAGCTCAGTGCTTCAGAGATTCATCCACTAGTGTGTGTATCAGAGTTTGTCTTCCTCCATGTCTGGACACGTCACTGTTTCCAGTTTCTGGTTGTGAGAAATAAAACCGCCATGAGCTTCCTGTACGAGTCCTTTTGTGGACATTCCCTCTCATGGTTCGTGGGTAAGTATCTGGGAGTGGAGTTACTAGATCATAGGGTAGGTGTATGTTTTAACTTTACTAGAAATTACTATCTAGTTTCTAAAGTGGTTGTAGTATTTTACATTCCCATTAGTACTGTACAAGAGTTCCATTTGTTCCATGCCTCGATATTTTCTCCTTTTAATCTTAGGCATCCTGGTGGATATACAGTAACCCCGGGTATTTCTACCACAGGTACATACCAACACGCGCACAGAGATGCAAAAGAATGCTCACAATGGTACTGGGCAACACCTGAAAACCACAAACAAGCAAAATGTCCACCAGGATGGAATGGATAAATTGTTGTATGTTCCTGTCACATGGTAAAAATGAATGAAGTCCCGTTTTAGACATCAACTTCTAAATATGACCAAAAAACTACTACGTTGAGCAAAAAGTATAACTCACAGACAAATGCCTAAAATACGAGTTCATGAAAAGTTCAAAAGTACCCAAAGACAAGTAAGAAACTGTTTAGGCTTCTATATGTAGGTGATAAAACAATAGATAAAATCAAGGAAACCAAGCCAATTTCAAGAAATTCCTCTGAAGGGGAAGGAAGGTAGATAAAATCAAGGAGGGGCCCACAGAGGCTTAGAAAGTATTGGGTAAGGTATTACTCTTAATCTTCGTGGTGGGTACAGAGTAATATTTACTCTTTAAAGAGTATATACCCCTGGCCAGGTAGCTCAGTTGGTTAGAGCATCGTCCCTATATTCCAAGGTTGAGAGTTTGATCCCTGGTTAAGGCACATACGAGAATCAACCAATGAGTGTAGAAATAAGTGGAACAACAAAACGATCTCTCTCTCCCTTCCTCTAAACAGTCAATAAAAAAAAGAGCATATATGTGATATGTAACATGTTGAATGTGCATTTCATAGTAAAATCTAATTTTTTTTAAACATTAAAACATTTTTTTACTAAAAGATCAACTGTGGGCACTGTGGGAGCCTAGCGCAGAGACCAGAGGGGAGCGCCTGCAATATCCCAGGTAGTGCAGGTGATTAAGAAGTGGCCGGGTGTATTCTGAAGGATTTAACTGATGGGCTGGAATGGGGTGGAGGTGGGGCAGGAAGACCCAAATCAGGGTAACACAGAGGCTTGTGACCTGAGCCACCTGGTAGTAGGGGTGGCATCCACTGATAGAGAAAAGACAGGAAAGGAATAAGTTTGAATGTGAAAAAGCAAGAGTTATGATTGTGGCTTATTAAATTTGCAATGTTCTTTAGACATCCGCGTGGAAACGGCAAGAGAAGTTGAACACACATATCTGAAGCTCATGATGAGGCCAGAGCTAGAGGGATGCATTTGAGGGTCATGAGAGTTTATTTTTAAAACGACAGTACCAGGAGAAATTATCTAGGGAGGGTCTGACATAGATAAGAGAAGGTGGCCCAGGAAAGAGCCCTGGGGCACTCCAAGGTCTAGAAGAGGCCAGTAGAGAGACAGGAAAGAAATGGCCAGTGAAGCAGAGTGAAATCGGCCCTGTATCTAGGAAGGCAAGAGAAGAAAGTATTTCAAGAACGAAGGAGAATTCACTGTGTCAAATTTTTTTGAAAAAGTGAGTATGACATGACATGAGAACTGACCATGCTGTGGTCAGATGGAGGTCAGCAGGGACCTTCACAATGGCTGACCCAGAGTATGGTAGAGGTGAAAACTGGCTGGCTGTGAAATGGCCAAAAGCAGATGAAAAGATGTGCAACGTCATTAGCTATCAGGGAAATGCAAATTAAGACCATAATCAGATATCAGCTCCCAGCCACTGGGATGGCTATAACGAAAAAGGATATTAACAAGTGTTAGCGAGGAGCACTCAGACAATGCTGGTGGGATTGTAAAATGGTGCAGTCACTTTGGCAAACAGTCTGGCAGTTCCTCAAAAGGTTAAACAGTCCTGGCTGGTGTAGCTCAGTGGATTGGGCACAGGCCTACAAACCAAAGTGTCCTGGTTCGATTCCCAGTCAGGGCCCATGCCGGGGTTGCAGGCTGGGTCCCCAGTAGGGGGTGTGTGAGGCAACCACACATTGATGTTTCTCTCCCTCTGTTTCTCCTTCCCATTCCCTCTCTCTAAAAATAAATAAATAAAATCTTTTTAAAAAAAGGTAAACATAGAGTAATTACCATATAACTCAGCAATTCTGCTCCTAGGTATACACCCAAGAAAAATGAAAACACATGTCCACGCAAAACTTGCACACAAATGGTTATAAACAACGTTATATTAGCTCCGATGTGGAGATAACCCAAAGTTCCATCAACTGATGAACTAACAAAGTGTGCTCTACCCACACGATGGACCCTTACTCAGCCGTAACGAGGAAGGACACACACGATGACATGGCTGAACCTTGAGAACACTGTGCTAAGTAAAAGAAGATAATCATAAAAGAATACACGATATGGTTCCATTTATAGGAAATGTTCAGAAGAGACAAATCTCTAAAGTAGATTACTGGTTGCCTAGTGCTGGGGGTTGGGGGAAGTGGAGAGTGTCTGCAAATAGGTAGGGAATTTCCTTCTGGGGTGATGCAATGTTTTAAAATTGTTTGTGGGGAAGGTTGCATAAGCATGTGAACAGACTAAAAACCACTGAATCGTATACTTGAAATGGGTGAACTGCATGATATGTGAATTCTACTTCAATAAAGATGTTACCAAAGGAAAGGCAGCGGGATAAAGGGGAATGGAGGTTAAGTTGGGAGATACTGCAAAATGATTGGAGAGGGAAAAGTTAACGCTGCAGGAGAAGGAAAGAATAACTGAGAAGCAAAGGGGCAGGAGCCAGTGCCTCCATGGACGGGGCCTACCCGTGAAACAGTTAACAGCAGAGCACGGGGCACCGGCACAGGGGGTGACGCATTTGGTGGCAGAAAAATGAGAAGGGTCTTTCAATTGCTGAGGGTGCAGATTTACAGAGATCCGCTGTGAAACAGTCCTCTAAGAGAGAAGGGTAACAAGGAAAATGTAGTGGGAGGCAAGGCAATGCTATGGTCTTTGTAGGTTTGTGGTCACAGGTTAAGCAAATCTGGTGAGGCCATTTTAACCATAAATGTCCCTCGAATGGCTGGGCAAGCTTGAAATACTGAGACAGAACTAGAGGAACTGACGACCAGAATCCAGAAGGTCAGGGGCAGCAAAGGCTCCGAAGAATGGATAATTTCCCTCCTCCGAGGGCCTTCTGCCAATCAGGGGATGCATTGGTTCCTGAGCAGACCCAGGAACCAATGGAAGCTAAGAGCCCTAGCCAGGTCACAGATAAAGGAGAGGAGAAGCAGGCCTATAGGACTGAGCAGCAAAGGCCGCCCCCAAAAAGGAGAGGCTAGGGCGGTTTTAGAGCCACTCTCCAGTCAGTTCCCAGGAGGCAAGCCATCAAATTAACCTAACGGAGCACAGGATGATAGCACAGCCTCAGACCAGTGCAGCTGAACACAATCTTCTTGGCAGGCAGAGAAAAGAAATGTCAAAATAAGGCGCAGAGGATGGGGGAAGGGGGCTGCTTAAATCTGAAAGGGATGGGGAGAAGCAAAAAAAAAAAAAAAAACAGCATAAAATACTAATGAAGGCCACCCTCTATCCACCCACTCACATGGAGCCTGAGGACACGTCCCAGAGCCACAACGTAAAGCCATCAAACCACAGATTAGTGCTCCCATTGCATGATTCACGAAAGTCCAAGACAGGCAGAACGAGGTCAACTGAACAAGGTCAAGCTGAACATCAGCCAGGCAGGAAGTGACGTAGCTTTGACACCACTCTGGGTCTTATGGTTCCAAGGCCAGTGCTCCTTCCACAAGCATCTACTGCCTTCCAGAAGGGTTTCCTGTGCCTCAGACCCCTACCAGCCTAGCAACACCCAGCCTCCTGGGTGAGCCAAAAGCAGAGGGCAGAAGGTGCCCTGGGGAAAGGGGCAGTGTCAGTCATTCTCTTGAGGGAAAAACCTGACAGCCCCCCACACACACACATCTCAAACCCAGCGAGGCATGTCCTTCAAGTGGCCGAGAACTGGCTGCACCCCCTCCATGTGCTCAGCTAACTGAAGTCATGGCGCAGCAACGTCCTGGCAGCCGCCTCCAGCACAGACCCTCATAGTTACCCCAATGACCAGGCCTCCCTGTCCTCCAGTTAAATCCCCCGGGGCAGCCTCTGCCTCTTGAGTCCCTGCCTTTCTGCAGGAGACCTCGCCTTGACCTGCCATCCAGTCTGAGATCTCAGCTCTGGTACTTCTGATGCTGCCCATTCACCAGCCAGAAAACCAGAAAGCAAGAGCTAACAAAGTTTTTCAAATCTATGATGGTCACTCTGGCTAATTGTCAATGAAGTCCTAGAGAAATAATTATTTATTGCCAGAGAATCAGTGGTGCACCCTAGTAAACAGGCTGTAAGGGGAGGAATGCTGCGCTCTGAGGCATTAGTGGGGGTGGGCCCAAGAGAAGAACTAAGATGTGGGGTCGCCACTCTTCCACACCGGCTCCCTCAAGGAGTCCCAGTGTGGTTTGTTTGTGTCCAGGCCATGTGTTAGGCAGACAAGGCCAGGCAAAAACAGTAGGGGAGAGAGGAAAAAATGGGGCAAAGAACAGAAAGTCAGTTAAAGAATGGCACCACCTGTGATGAAGGCCAGGGTGGCTCTTAAGTCTCCGTGTCCTGCTGACTCGGTCTGTCTCAGCTACAGACGGTTTCTTACTCGCTTCTTACCCAATCTGATAGTTTTTCTAAAATGTGCATGTAACCCATTACATGTATTACATATTTGGACTTATGTTACTATCTTACTTTGTGCTTTCTCTTCATTAATTTTTCTTTAGGGTATTTTTCCCCTGGCATCCAACACTCCTCCCCTCCTACCACTTTTCCCCTTTCCTGTCTTGGAAATGATATTCCTCTTCTTTTAGTGGTTACCTTAAATTGTTAGCATAGATGTATGTACATTCTTTTAATGAAGACTAGTTTTCAGCAGCGCTATTCTCTTGACCAGGCAGAAACTTGGTGTGATTTAACAATGAAATTCTCTACTGTATTCTATCTTACTCTTCCTTGACAATGTGGTCAACAATTTTAGCTTTTCTTTATAAATTAAAAACCAAATTAGACACTGGATTTTTGTTTGCGTTTTGCCATCTGTGGCAGATGCTGTTGGTTGCCTACCAGCAGCCACTCCCCCTTCTTTCCTGCCAGCAGAATCCTGATTTGGTTCAGACAGCAAAGAACTCAGTCCCAGGAGATGGGGCAAGCCTGCTCAAAGCTAAGCACAGTAAGCCTGTTCCCTTTTATCAGGAATTGCTCTAAGGGCGAACCAGCCCAGGCCAATGAGACATAAGGAGATGTCTGCTGGGGCCTTCTTAGATTCTCCTAGAAAAAGAGGCACCTTAGACAGCTTCCTTTCTTCTAGCATCTCCCTGCTTGGGGTACTATGAGGTGATGATACGATGCCTGGAGCATCAGCAGCCATTTCACAACCACGAGGAGGCAGATCTCACACCCTGAGGATGGCAGAGCAAAACAGCAGAATGATTTAGAGTTCTTCATGCCAATACTGGACCACTGCCCCAGCCCTGGAACTTCTCATTATAAGCTGGTTAAATATTTTTTACAGTTTAAGTCACTGTGGGTTATTCTATTACTTTTGTAGCAGAAAGCATATCAATACTGCGTACAGTTAATTAAATTTACCAATATGTCAGTTTCTGTGCCCAATATTAGTGCTAGAAACCTGTTCCTTCTCTCTGATTTTTCTTCCTACTGAAGTATAACTTTAGTAGTTCTTTTAGCTAGGGTTTGTGGTTGATAAAGCTGTCTTAATAGGTCAAGAAGCATCTTTCTTTTACCTCATTCTCAAATGACAGCTGGATACAGACTTCTAGCTTCCCTGATACTCCTCCATCATTTCTGGGCATCCGGTGCTGACGAGATGTCCGTCAGTCTAATTGTCAGCTGGTTGATTTTTTTCTTCTCTGGTCGTTTTTAATATTTTCTCTTTATTTTCACTGCAGTGTCACCATTTTATGTCCAGGTGTCTATTCTGTTTGGCATTCATGCTGTCTCTTCAGGTCTGGAATTCCCACTGGACACCGGCCGAGGCCCGTCAGTCTGTGCTCTGTGTCTACGCTGCATTCTAGACGAATCCCTCAGCATCGGCTCCCAACTCACGACTTCTCCATGTACACGCTAGAGCCCCATCTATTCTTCCAAGTTCAAATGACACCGTTCCACAGCCAGAATTTATTTAAATTTTTTATATTCACATATGCTTTTTTCTTTCATAATTTTTAAAAATATTTTAATTGTTGTTCTTATACAGTTTTCTGTCTTTTACTCCCATCCCAGCCCACAGCCCCAGCCCTCCCCACCTCCCTCCCATTTCCACCCCCCCATTTTTGTCCATGTGTCTTTTATACTTGTTGCTATTTCTCTTTAATGAATTGCATGTTTCCTTATCTTTCTGAGGATCTTAAACCCAATTTACATGAAAGACTCTTCCAATTGTTATTTTCATTTCTTCTGGGGGAAATTTTTTTTTTGTTTTTTTATTTTTTGCATTACTGTTTTTCATGTGTTTCTGAATTTCAGTATGCAAGCTCATCGTTTCTCTAATATTTTACTTTTCTCTACCTGTCGAAGGGTTCTCACCTTTGCTTCCCCAGAGTCTCCCAATCTAGAATAAAACTTTACAGCACCAGCTCGGCTTGCATCCAGGCTGCGAGGACCCCAGGGAAGGGCTGAAAGCAACCTTTCTCCAGCCTATTTTCCCAGCCGGGGTCCAGCAGTGAACGAGCTCTAATTCCATGCTTCACGTGCAGCACCTTACAGCTGTTACCCCAGATTTCCAGCCACTTCTGCCTGCCTGCAGACTCAGGCCAGTGGGCCTGCAGCTTCAGCCCTGCCCTCTTCTTTGTGTTCCTGTCCCATTTTTCATCAGAGAGATGTTTATCATGTTGTGTGGGGGGAGGGAGGGGGGGATGCATGACTACGTGTTTAGAATTTTATCCCTTTATGTATGACTGCTATGTGTTTAGAGTATAAATTTACAGTGCCATCTTGACAGGATGAGTTGGATTAAATCGTTAGTATGGGGGAACCAGGGATCCCTGCCAGTACCATCTCCAGGGAAGGCATATCAAACCATCTCCAGCGAGATTCACAGAACTCCAGCCAGCACACTGAAGGAAGCAGACTGTGATAGCCTGAGGTAAGCTGATCAAAAGCCCCAATTAAAACAGCTCTCTCACCCCCACCCCACTCTCTTCATTTCAGTCCACAGTGGGGTGAGGGCAGGGGTGGACAGACGTGGTCAGAGCAGTCTTCGATGGGGAAGGCCGCCCCAGCCTTCAGCCCCTCTTTCACGCCACTTTTCCATTTCACAGGGAAAAAGGCATCTTGGCCATGTGGACACCGTTGATGGAAGGCCCAGCTGACTCTTCACGTCCCCAACCTGCCTGCAGCAGGCCCAGCCTTTAGTTTCTATTACATCAGAAGAGGAACGGGATCAGGAGCCAAATTCTAGTCCAGGCCGTCACCAGACGACAAGCCGTTTTTCCTCCCAGGCCAGGATTCTTTTTTTTTTTTTTTTTTTTTTAAGATTTTATTTATTTATCTTTAAAGGGGAAGGGAAGGAGAGAGGCAGACAAATATCAATGTATGGTTGCCTCTTGTGCGTCCACTGCTGGGAACTGACCTGCAACCCAGGCATGTGCCCTGCCTGGGAATCAAACCGCGATCCTTTGGTTCATAGGCCCACGCTCAATCCACTGAGCTACACCAGCCAGGGCCCAGGCCAGGATTCTTTAACAATCAGGAAACCTCCGCTCTCTTTCTCTACGGTCACCTCCCACCTGCTCCTGCTGACCAGCACTCGCACTTCCAAATCTCTGCAATCTGCCTCCTGGACACGGACCTTCCTTGTTGGAGCTGCTAAGGCACCCTGAGGGTTCTGCCCTCAGCCCCTTCTCCTTCTTTGCTTCTCTACTGTGCACCACCCCCTTTCAAATCTAACAGCCTGCCCTTCTACTCTGGGTTCTAGACCCACGTTCTCCACTGCCTCCTCAGCACGTCCATACAGCACTCCTGACATGTACTCTCCACCTTCCTACATTCAAAAGCATACCAGATGGGAGGGGGTACTCTTATTCAAGGGGCTAAGGTCAGGCTCCTTAACACTTGCATCCAGAGATCCCCAAATCAGGCCACCCTCCTAAGCCTCATCTCTCATGATACACTACCCTGTAAGGGTTATAAACTAGTTCGGACCATGGGCTAAATCTGGCCCATTTATACAGGATCCGGCAGAAGTAACGCCCACCTGAGTGTGGTGGGTAGGGTAATAACATGGGTGTAATACTTTAGTTTTGATTTGAACATTTCACCTAAAATGTCATATGGTACGCTTGAGTGTGATATTATTTTACAGAATTACATGCTTGCGATTTTGTCATAAAAATTAGGGGAGTTATTTGTGCCGGAACCTGTATTATGGCCCCACATGGAACCTAAAAAGATGTGTCTATCTCCTTCACTTGAAATACAAACTAAGTACAGAGAACATGTTATTTGTAATTCATCATTTCTTATCACTGTAGGACCTAGCACTGGCCTACACACGGTAGGCATCAGCATGGATTTGTCCCACTACCGTCTCTCTCTGTAACCCCAGGGCTATAAGAACAAAAATAATGGCAATGAAAAAACGCTTTGAAGCCATTTTTATAAATCATTATGTAAGTGTGCAGATGAAAGTGATAATTACATTTTGCCCCCACTCTTCCAGCTCTGACATTCTGGAAGTGAAAGCTCTCTCTAACTTCTCGTGGGCCGCCATGAAACACGAGGCCCCAGGTGTGAACCCGATTTGACACATTGGAGGCAGTGGGAAAGGTATGTGTGTAAAAGCGATGGAAGTTGTCTGGGCCATGGGAACGGACAAACTGCCCCACTCTTAATATTCTGTCAGCAGGGACTCACTGGGGCTGCTTACGTGGCACTCCCTCCGGGCAGCCGCGCGGGACCGCAGGCTGCTGGCTGCAAGTCCTCCCTGGTCAGGACTTGTCAGATCTCACATCTGTTCACCCCAGCCATAGCCCCCTTCCAGGCAAGCCTCCCCAAAGAAGAAAGCACCTAGAAAAACTTGAATTCACATAATGGCACTGCCACTTGCCAGCTGTTAACCATTTAACCTCTCTGATCTGTGTCCCTACCTGTGAAATGGGAATGTCACCCATCTGGGAGGATTTCTGTAAGGATGAGAAGCATAAAGCTCCTAGCTCAGTGCCTATGCTCCAGGTTTTCACATGTTGAGAACTACAGTTTTTCCCTGGCTGGTGTGGCTCAGTGGATTGAGTGCTGGCCTGCGAACTGAAGGGTCACCAGTTCAATTCCCAGTCGGGGCACATCCCTGGGTTGTGGACCACATCCCCAGTAGGGGTGCATGAAAGGCAACCACACATTGATGTTTCTCTCCTTCTCCTTCTCCCTCCCTTTCCCTCTGTCTAAAAATAAATTAAAAAAAAAAAAAAAAAAGTACCACAGAGTCATTAGCCCCAGCTCCAGCTTGGACAACTCTCGTGGGCTGGAGTCCCATGACCCTAAATAGGCATCACGGGTTCCTCAGCACCCGTAGCCCCACCCCAGCCTCCCCCAGGACAGCGCCACCAGGGTCTGGCTACAGAGCCTCTTTCCCAGCTAACCACAGGCAGTGCCTCTCCCTTCTCTGCAGCAGCTTCCAGGGAGGTGTGGTGGGCAGCACAGACCTGAGGTTGCAGCATCAGCTCCGCCCCAGTGACCCTCACCCCAAGGCTGCACAGAAAGGAGTGCCATGTCCATCCTGTGGCAGGGTGTGTGGGTCACAGAGCCTGTCACCTCATCAGACTACACAGAGTTTATGCGCCACAGTTTGGCAGCAGGAGTCTAGAAAAGTCTGTTAATAGGGGGTTTCTGCACAGGGTTGAAAGCCTCAGACATTAAGAGAAGCAGGGGACAGGTGGAAGACCCTGAAGGTAGGAGACTGGGAAACAAATCTAAATTTCTTTGGGGACTTTTAAAAAAATTTAATTAATTTATTTCCAGAGAGAGGGGCAGGGAGGGATAAACAGAGGGAGAGAAACATCACTGTTCAGTTGCCTCCTGTGCACCCACAACTGGGGTCCTGACCTAAAACCCAGGCTTGTGCCCTGACTGGTAATCGAACTGGTGACCCTCTGGTTCACAGGCCAGCACCCAATCCACTGAGCCACACCAGCCAGGGCTCTTTGGGGACTTTTAAAGAAAGCAGGGAGTGGGATAAGTGAATTGTGGCCCAGGGCAAGCCAGAGGGGAGTTTGGAGAGTTAGGGGTTTAGACCTTACTGCCCAGCTCTGCGTCCCAGGGTCAGGGACCTAGGTTGCTCAGAGTCTGCTCTAATTCCCTTGAAAGACAGAGTTAGAGCACCAGGTGGCTCATCTATTCATCACCTTTATGATCTAGATCGCACTCTTACTGCAGGCAGAAAGGATGCCCAGCCCTCCTTTTCCTCTGCCCTCGTCTAGATGTCTGGGCTATGATCTGAATCTCAAGAGAAGAACGAGAAGGCATTCATTCGGCAGCTGTTTATCGCTACCCAGGAGTGGCAGAGGGTACCAGGAGAGCCCCAGCCCGCTCCCTCCTTGTATGTAGCTGCATCACTGCCCTAAGCAGAGCTCCCTTCTTTCCAGGGCTTTGAAGCTCCCGCCCTGTTTTGGGACTCTCCCCAGCCCCTGAAGGCTTCCCACCACCCAGGGGTCCCCTAGGAGGGCTGCCCTTCCAAGGGTATCAGGGGGCTGCTAACCTCAGAGATGGGCATCCCAGGTCCCATCTGTGGGCCTTGCCTTCTAAAGATTCCATGGCCTATCCCAGAGGCCTGCAGACAGGCACAGCAGGCCAGAGCACTAGTGAAGGGCAAAGTCGAGGGCTCCAAGAAGAGAGAGTCAATCCTCAACTTACAGCCCCCCTTGGGAAAAAAGATCATGGTCCCCATCAAACTCACTCTTACCAAAGGGAACTCTCCTTTGTAAGTCTTCTCAGAGCAGAGTTAATCCGTGGGTTAATCCAATCCTCCCCAACACTGCCCCCAAACAAACAAACAAACACACACACACACACACACACACACACACACACACACACACACACCCCTCCCCTAGGGTGGGAGGACCAGGGTGGGTCTAAGAGAATGTCTAAAAGAGAGTGTCACTGCACTCCATCACCCTGGTTGGAAGGGGGTTCAAGAGAAGTAAATGGCTTCTCCAGGTAATCTTCAGCCCTCTCACCTCCAACATGTGCACCCACGTGGCAGGGACTCAGCCCGTGAAAACACAGCGCAGCACACTCAGACAGCTCCCTGGAACAGGCAGGGCAAGGCACGCAGACTGAGGAGGAAGCACCAGGGGCTGGAGGCAAAGGGCTAACGCTCTCCTAAAGGAGTGGTGGTGACTCATACAAGACAGCAGAGAGAGGCAGGGCTTCCCCCTTCCCCCAACTCCCAACAGCCCTCTCTCCCCCAGCCCTTGGAGAGCAACACCAGGAATTCCCAAATCTGATCACTCCTGCCCTCATCTGGGGGGAAGGAACAGGACAGGTGTTTCTGCTTTCCACCACTGCCCTCTCTTGCCCCTCCCAAGCCTGGACCATGACAAGGGGCCCTGCCCTGGTCTCCCCTCACTCTACCTGTCAGCACTGGAAGTTTGGCCACCCTGAAGGAGGCTAGGGCCTGCTAGGTCCCAGCAGGGGCTGACGGAGAAGAGCTGAGCTAGGGCACATGCAAGTCCTACCAGCACACACGTAGGGAAGGGAGAAGCTATGCTTCTAGATTACAGACCACAGTCTCTGTGGCTCAAAACTCTTGCCAGGCCTTAGCCCGGGCCCAGAGTAGAAGGACTCAACCTAAAACTCTAGCATCTCCTCCACGGGAAGGGACGATAGGGAGGGAATGTCGGGGGAGAGGTCATAACCCAACCCCCAGAACTGTGATGTGCAAGAAAGATGCCCTGGAAGCAAGGTGACCGATGGCCTCACTGGCAGGGAGGCCGCAGGGCTGGGGTCTATGCAGTCATTACACACAGCCCAACAGGAGTCCCGGCGGCAGGCCCCAGCTCATCTGGGGACACATCCTAGGATGGGCTTGGCCCGAAGCTTTGACACACAGAACAAGCTCCAGCCCTGAGACTGCTGACAGAGCCCTGGGACATGAGGGTCCAAAAGTGCCCCTCCCCCAGAGTGCACCAGCGCTTGTTCCAGATTGCCCCTCTCCTAGCCTACCAGCTGGGAGTCAGGAGCAGCGCAGCTCACTCGTCGAGGGCCAGTGTTCACCTGCATGGGCAGGTTACAACAAGGCTGTCTGTCATCAGCCCCAGTAATGCCCCACTAGGCTGGTAAGACCCCTGGCTTACCTTTTCAGTCCTTGTGGCCAAGCCACTCAAGTGGAATGTATGCCAAAGCTTCTGGGACCACGCAATACCATGAAAGTGACAACCAGGGCCATAGGCAGAGAGGCCTGCTTTGCACAAGGCAAATTTCTCAGCAGGGCCTCAACCGCAGCAACATAGGGACAATGGACTGTAACTGACAACAACCTCCCTTCTTCTATCCCCCACGATTCCCTGTGAGGCGGTAGCTCTTCTGATTTTTTGGTGACTGAACATTTGGTATGAAATGGGAGCATTGTTGTGTGCTGGAGGGCAGCAGTTTGGAGTGTGGAGCCCTGGCTCCGGAGCACCACTCACACGTCAGACAGGATGCACAGTCAGGTGGGAGGCTGGAAACTGTTTTGTGGTCAGGTTCTTATCTACTTCCTTCATCTAGACTACGTGACTTCAAAGTGTTCTTCTTGTTTTTTAAAGAAACAAAACAATCTTTCCCCCAACTGATCCCCAAACTTCCATCAACCAGGCCAGCTTATTAGTTTCTATTCTCGTGGCTAGTGGGAGGAAGGGATCGGGTGGGGAGATTTGTACAGCTCCTGCCAAAATCAAATGTTGGAGAACCACCAGCCCTTTTATGACATCTTGTGGGCTAAGCTGGGGCCTGAGCACTGTGTCAAGAGATGGGTCACAAGGAGGAACACACCAAGGCACATCATAATTACATTAGCAAGATTAAAGTGAAGGAGAGAATTCTAGAAGCAGCAAGGGATAAGGGGACAGTCACCTACAAAGGAGTTCCCATTAGACTGTCAGATGATTTCTCAAAAGAGACCTTACAGGCAAGAAGGGGCTGGAAAGAAGTATTCCAAGTCATGAAAGGCAAAGACCTACATCCAAGATTGCTCTATCCAGTGAAGCTGTCATTTAGAGTGGAAGGGCAGATAAAGTGCTTCTCAGATAAGGTCAAAGTAAAAGAGTTTATCATCACCAAGCCCTTATTATAGGAAATGTTAAAGGGACTTATCTAAGAAAAAGAAGATAAAAAATAGGACAGTAAAAAGATAGCAAACTCACAGATATTAACAACCAGACCTAAAACAAAAGCAACCTAACCAAACAAGTAGAACAGGAGCAGAAACACAGAAATGGAGATCACATGGGGGGTTAGCAACAGGGGAGTGGGAGGAGAGAGGGGGAAAAGGTACAGAGAATAAGTAGCATTGACGGTGGGTAGAAAATAGACAGGGGGAGGGCAAGAATAGTGTGGGAAAAGTAGAAGCTAAAGAACTTATGACACATGGGCATGAGCTAAAGGGGGGAATGTGGGTGGGAGGGGGTGTGCAGGGTGGAGGGGAATGATGGGGGAGGAATGGGACAACTGTAATACCATAATCAATAAAATATATAAAAAAGAAAAAAAAAGAGAGAGATGGGTCCCAGAACAAGGATTACTAAGAATAATTGGCACTCCTACAAGGTACAGTTACATAGGTAGCAATCCCCTATGTGACCTAAGGAAGGAGCCACACCATCCCCTCCAACCAGTGAGCCCGGGGCAGAGAGGGTGGGACAGGCAGTCAACCAGGAGGTGGAACGGCCGTCCTGGAGAGGATTCATGGGGCTGTGTCCTGGGGGGGTGCCTTAGACAGAGAGACAGCTCAGTGCTGGGAGGCCAGCAACTCTAGGTACAGAGGTGTGCTGGGCCTAAAGGTAGGTGTCTCTAGCGGGGTAGGGTATTTTGGAGACAAACCAGTAACATGTATATTGTGAGCCAGATTGTTTTTATGCTGCATACACTCTATCTTTAGCTTTCTTTTGTTCCTCTTTTACCTTTAGTCATGTCTTTTGAAAAGGTCAGCCTGTGGCAGCTATGCTAATGGAAACTCAAAGGTGTCTGCATCTTTCCTGGACCAGGAAATTAAAAGGAAGCAATGCCCCCTCTCTCCCCCAGGAGCTGAGGTAGAGAAGTGAAGTAAAAGGATGGAGGAGCTCAGAGTCAGCCCTCTGCTCGATTGCTGTGTCCTCTGGACGTCATTTTTCCAACAGAGACCTTAGAAGTTCCAGTTAAGAGGCCCTGCCCCTGCTCAGCCTGGTGCTGGTAACTTCCAGCTCCAACTCCTGCCCTGGGCCCTGCTCTTCCTTCTGTCACTAACGTTCATCTCGAGGACGCAGAAAGCAGGTAGCTGGTGAACTGAAGAACACAGCTGCAGGCTGGGTCACACTCAACACATGCCTGCTTTCATTTTTCCCTTGCTCTGGCTGAGCAATCTTCCTCTTCATTGAGGAGCTGATCATATGCCAGGTCTGTCTCTGGCAGGGCCCCTGGGAGGAACAACCATCCCCAAGGTTGCTAGGTAATCCGCTTCGCCACCTCTGGAAAGCGGCGGTATCAGCTGCCATGAGTAGGCACAAAGGCAGCCTCCCCCTTGCACTGCCTCTGACCCACTCCCCCAGGGGGAAGGGAGAGGGGAGAGGGAGAGAGTATGGGGCGTGTGTGTACGAGAGGAACCCTTCCCAGTCCCCTCAGCCATTCCTCCTCCCAGAGCTAGCCCAAGTTATATTTGCTCCCTGCAAAGATGATCTGACGTGACATGCATTATTGTTGTCAACTATGGGGAAACAGGAAGGGGGAAAATACAGAGACCAGGGTCCATTATGATGGTCCCCAGGGAGTGGTCTCTGTTGTCCAGCTCTATTATGTACCTTCGGTTACACGGGGATAGCCCACGTGATGGTGCTTGTTTGGGACACGGGCTGTACAGGGGCGACCTGCGGCTGTGAAGGGGTGGGGCCAGGGCCTGCCTTCACGCCCCTGGCCTTCCTTGGTGAGACTGGGGTACGTACCCCCAACCCAATATGTGCCTATGAGTTAACATTTTACCGCATACCCTGGACTAAACCCAGAGGACCTTAATTGCAGGACTTGCTCTGCTATTTGACAATTGTATCTTTGGGCAAATCATACCTCTCGGCCTCAGGCCCTCCATCTGTAAAATGAGCACGATAATGCCTGCCCTATTTATCTCGCAGTCCCTGCCAAGATGAAATAAGCAATGACTGTAAGCTGCAAAACACTATGTACCCGAGGTCCTACTGAGCTGCAGCCTCACGGAGAGGAAGGAGACGGGGACAAGAGCAGACAATGTGGCTAAGCCCAAGGGAACTGGGAGGTCTGGCTCAGGCCCAGAACACAGCCCCAGACGGAGAGCGGCAGAGCGGAGGGCCTCTGGGAGCTGAGCAAGAAGGGCAGACAGAGCACACCGGTCAGTCAGGGCCGGCAGACAGTTCCAGAGAGGACTGTCCAGCGCATATCCGAAGGGCAGGAGGAAATGTGCCTGAGGAGATGGATGGTGGGAGTGAAAGAGGACTTCAGCCCCAAACTCGGAAGAGCCCACCTCACTCCCCGGAGAACCTAGGAGCTGGTGAGAACTGCCTGCCTGCTTCCAGGACCTCCAGCACTGTGTTTATATCTAACTCAGATTCTCAGTAGCCCTAAGCCCCTCACCTCACAGGGACAGCGTTCCCTTGCCGGCCTGCAGGCCCAGGGAGTGATCCACCCAAGGCAAAAAGCATACGTCAGATTGAACTCGAGGTCTCCTCTGGCTAAACCGCAGACTTAAAGCCCAGCGCTCTTTCTACAACACCCCATTCCTGGCTCTGCCAAGCTGGGTCAAATATCTGGACCCTCGCAAATTGGGGGTGATGAGAACTGAGGCCAAAATCATACTCTGCCTGTACCCGAAACTAACACCACTGTCCTGGGCACTCTCTTCCAAGGGAGAAGACAGGGCGGCATACCTCTCCCCCACAGGAAACACTCCAACATAATCCAGAAAGCACAGCAGCCCTGGGGTCACATCCTCACCCAGGTCCCAGCAGGAAACAACACAGAGCAGTAAGCATTCAAGAAGCCAAGATGATAGAAGAGACCGAGAGGGCACGGAGCCGGCATGAGGCAGAAGCCAGCCAGAATAGGGCCGGTGCCTCTTCTTTTTACTGGGACAGGTTAAGCCACAGTGAGCATCTCCCCCATCTCAGACAGACCCCTGCCTAACACCAACCACCATGCAAATGGCCAGGGACCACCATGAAGAAGTGACATTTGCAGTAGCCTGCCTATGTCAGCTCTCTGTCCTGAAGTGCAGGGGATGGATGACTTCTTGTGGGTGGCAGCCTGGGTACCTAAGGGGCTCTTCCCTATAAGATGCCACAGATCATTCTGGAGAGGGCCTTCAGCCTGCAAGTCAGATGACCTGGCTTCTGTTCTTAGGATATAAAGCAAACTTCTCAACTGCTACTTCCTAATCCGTAAATGGATGACTCAGTGGTTCTAAGTTCCATGAGGTAAATTAATAAATGGCAATAAATCCTTATTAGTGTGTCTACAGTGTGCTTCTGACGTGTCAGTCAGGCTGGGAGTCACCGAAAAGTCTCCAAGGGCCCAAATGCACACCCTGCACCACCTGCTGCCCCAATACATGGTGTCTTTAGACTGGATAACACCCCATTTTCCTTTTGGGAACCATGTCTGTGCCATGAAATGCAGGCCTGGCCAACCAGAGCACTAAACACACCCAGCCGCGGTGCTTGGTTCCAAGTTAGGCATGGGACCCAATTCCAAGTGATCCCATGACTCCTGCAGGAATTCTGGTGAGGGATGCTGAGGGGATGGGGGCTTGCACAGGTGGCAGGCACCTTCTACCACAGGGCACTGAATGGCGTCACCACGGAAAAGGGCAGGGTGACGGGGGTGTTGTTTGAGCCCCTCATCTTCCCTGTATGTAGCCAGCAAGTCTCTCAGGCACAAGTCAACAGGTTCCCTTTTATCAAAGGGCACTCCAGACTTTTGCCCTTTGTAACTGAAGAAGTCCAACTGATACAATCTTGTACACAAATATAACCATTTTCCATTTCATTTAAAACAATTTTTAAAAGCCACTTAAGACAGTACTGCTTGCTATCTGGCACAGAAAGGCTGCCCTCAACTTGTCCCTAAAAACCCAGTGCTTGATAGGTCAGCCCAGCTTAGAGGCCCACCAGCCCACAGGAACAGAAGTGGCTCTGGGATTCCCAGCAATGGCTGAGATCTGGCCAGGACCCAAGTCCCTCTTCAGCCAGGGACACCACCCAGATGTGCAGATGGTAGGGGAGGCTCCAACACGCTCAGCTCTGCCTTCCTGGGAGAACTGGGGTCAGCAGTGCCCACCATCAGAGTCCCCCAACCATAGAGAAAACTATGCAGAGCAGAGTCTTCTGCTGCCTGGCCGGGCCCTGAGCCAGCTGAAGTGGTCAGGGAAGAGGAGATGACCCTGGACAAGGAATGCAATGGAAAGTCAGGACCCCAGGTTACATTCCATCTGGTAATGGATCTTGGGAGGAACCCTTTCCAAACCTGTTTCACAGCCTCTTAAGAATGGTGCCTGGCTTTTCAAAAAATGCCTGGCACACCCCTGCCCTCCAGACCCATCTATTCCCCTCATTTCTGGATGCTGCCCCCAGATGACATACCTTAGAGGCACCCCAAAATACCTCAAACTCAATCTGCCCGAAACCAAACTCATCCATCCAAACCCGAAACGCGAGTCATTTTTGGCTCCTCCTTCCTTCAGCCTCCTCTTGGGGCAACCTCTTACAAAGTCCACCTGACTTCTACCATCTAAACTGTTCATCTTTCATCTTCTACATCTCTCCACATCTACCATCACCACATTATCCAAGGAACTGTCATCCTTCACTGCAGTAGCCCCAGATCTACTACAGAGATCCCTCCAATTCATTCTACTCAGGGAGGCCAAAGTGACTTGCACAAACTCCGTCAGATCCCCGTCCCCACTCCTTCTCACAAAACAGCTGGATCTCCCAACGCTCTGTGGCAAAGGTGGAACTCCCCAAAAGCCCCGTGGCCCCAGGTCTGGCTGACTGAGCAGCAGGGTGACCCTGAGACCCAAATGGACCGTCCAGGTCTGGGAGTTGCTGCTCTGCCCAGAGCCCTGGCCCCACCCTAGATGGCTTCCCACCCCGAGGTCAGGTGCAGAATTGGCTCAGTCTTGCCAGGACTGACCCTCCCCCAGTGTGGACCTCATCTGACCACAGATGGGAAAGGAACTGGCGGGCAGGCAGGGGAAACCCAGCTGGGCTGAAGCCAAGGCCTGTGCGTTTCAGGAAGGAGAGGAGATAGAGCAAGAGCAGCACAACAGACTGTCAGTGCCTGTGGGGCCAGCAGAGAGAAGGCAGCTGTCAGGAGGATAAAACTCAAGGAGTCTATCTCTTCCCTCTTATCAGACTGACCCTTGGCAGCCTGCAGCCTGCAGCCTTCGGAGGACAGTCATTAACAACCCTTCCCACACTTCTTGTGAGTACAATCCTCTGTGACCAGTCCAGCCAGGGCAGAAATCCTGTGCCTTCCTCCCTGCCAGGGTGAGTCTCAAGGCCTGTCTCTAGGCCAGACTACCCCATCTTGCCCTTCCTTCTTTGGCAATGATCCAAGAAACCTTACGCTCTGCCCAAACTAGTCTCCTCAAGGTCCCCAGTCACCCTCTGCCCTTTTGGTTCAGGCCTATGCATCCCCTTCCAGCTCTATTCTCAACTCTTAGCAGACCTGCCACATGTCTGTGCTAATGACCTGGGCCCTCCCTCCCAAGATCAGCCTTGGCTTTGGGGGGAATAAACCTGGGTAGAGCAGAGCCCAGGGCACAGGGGGTGGAGTGGGGACACTGGGAGCATAAAGGAATGGGAACCCTGTAAACAGTCACCCCAGGGCCTAACTGGTGGTGTGTAGGAAGGGAGGAATGTAATGAGAGACCAGATGGGCTTTTCTGCCTGAACCCAGCACACAGCCAGAGCAAGGGTTGAGGGCATGAGGACAATGGGAGGCGAGGGGACAGCTCTGCTGGCTGTGGGGAGCCCAAGTTCTCCAGAGAGATGGCAGAGCAGGATGGCTGCTTGATCAGCGCTTCCAAGCAGGTTAGGAGAACGGTCCAAGTGATTCCCATGGATGTCTGGACCACACTGTGGAATCCGGTGGCTCCAGCACTACCTACCCTCTCAGATTATGGTGTTCCTCTGCCAGGTCTATCATGGTTTGAGAACAAATCCCTGAGCAGGTCTTCAAATTCTGTATTCACAGATGAAGTTTCTGAGGTCCAGAGAAGGGCAGCAACTTGCCCTGGGTCACACAGCACCAGCCCCCCTGTGGGTAGCTAGGGCAGCGAGAACTCTGCATGCATCCAAGCAGACTGGGCCCTGGACTATGAAAACCATTGAGGGGACACCTGATCAAACAGACTGCTTCCCCTTCGAAAGAGCTGAACAACCCCACCCGGAGTCTCTTGGGCCTTCTGCCAACCAGGCCTCACCTCGGCCTCACTCACTGCCAACAGAGGACCTGCTGGCTTCTCTCCTTTTTGCACACTATGAATGGCAGGGCAGGCCCACAGATCTGGTCCAGGATGGGCAGGAATCGCTCGGATGGGCAGCCTGAGTGAAAGAAGACACCCTCTAAAATACATCACCCGGTTTGAAGGGAGGTGAGGTATCTTCTGTGTTAAGTACAGGAAATGCTACTCGAGAGGCTAGAACTCACATTCATCCTAGAAGTTTGCTTTAGGGTCAAGATGTGAATTGCTTTTCAGGACTGAGGAAATTCCTTCACCAAACAGTTGCCACTTTGTCCTGTGGCTAAACTGGCTTCAAATAAAATTGTTCACCCCATTTCCCATTTCCCAGCACTTTCCTGTCCAAGGAAGTGCCAATGCTGGCTCCCCAACACTGGAAGAGCCTGAACAGGGTCCTCATTCTTCTCCTCACCCCCTTCAGGACAGGTACCCCTGCCCGCGCTACCTGTGGTACCTGGGGTCTCCTACTGAGCTATGTTGGAGACCCCAGGAAGCAGACGCATGACAGACGCAGATCCAGGGAAATACTGAACCCACCAGGACAGGGTGGAACAGAGAGAAGGCCGACCCCTGGAAACTCCCTTGTGGCCTGGCATCCCCAGGCTCACATGCCTCCTCCCCCAGAGAACCCAAAGGAGACAGGAGCAAGGAGGAGCTCAGAGGCTCTCTGCCCACTCTTGCCTTGTCCTCACAACCTCATTCCCTTTGGCTGCTGTCTCTTCCACCTGCACAGCCGAAGCACTCAGCTCAGGCCTGCAGAGACTTTCACTTCCTCCTGACTCTGGCTGCAGTTTGCCATCAGTATCAAATGACTGGTATCTTGTCTGTAACTAAACTTGAGTGGCAATGAAGAGTTGTGGGGAGCTCTACTCACGGAGAGGGGAGATTCCAGTTTCTACTAATGTCCCTTTGAAACCCAAAGGGACTCTGCAAAGGAAGGAGGGAATGGGAGTGGAGGAGGAGAGAAAAGCTGTGGGGGCTACAGGAGCAGCAGGGGGGGCCCCACTCCACCCCCCAATTCCCTCGCCTGAGCCTCTTCCGGTAATCACCTCTCAGCTTTCCCTCTTCACTACCCCTCCAAATTCCCTGTGGCCACACAAATAAACAACTTGTTGATTTTTCCTCACCAGAGCAGTTCCCTCTAGACCTATTAGCTATTTACATGTGTTGCTGATTTTCTTCCTCAGAGGCTGCAGATCTGCTCAGGCTGGGAGGCGGCTGCCGGCCCGCAATGTTCGGACTTTCCAGCTTAAGGGCTCCGTAGAGAAAGGCTGGAACAAGGGGGAGGACGGCTCTCTGGGGTCCCTGGGTCAGGCCCTGACACCACAGGGCCCCTGCCTTCTCTGGAGCCCTGCACCTTGGCCCTTTTGGGAGCAGGAGGGCCCTTGTGCCCTAACCATACAGAGGTGGGGCTCATTTCTGTGTCCCTCTGGCATGTTTCCTGCCCTGATCCTAGAGAGGAAGAGGACAGAAAAGGGGAAAGGATGCTAACGAACTAAGATCATAATCCAAGAAGAGAAGAGAAACAGGACTACAGGACAGAGAATAATGCTGCTCCAGGCAGGAGACACCCCCCCCCCCCGTGCAGTGGGCTCCCCTCCCACCTCAGCAGCCAGCATGTCGGGGCTACCCTTTCTGGGATTCCTCATTTGCAGGGCCTTATCCCCCTGAAGGAAGCAGCAGGGTGGAGGATGTTTATCTACATCCCATCCCAGAGCAGATACTTAATCAGCTGGGGTTTGACATTTCTTTTGTTTTAATATTACTGTTATACAAATACCAGTTTAGCATTGATATAACAATAAAAAAAAAAACAAACCCTGCATCTTTCTCCAGACTTCCCTCGTCCCCAGTTCACCTTATTGCACATGGTAGCATGCTCTGCATTCATACATGGCAAAACATCATGCATATTTGAATGCCAAGAGCTGGGATTGAAGGGAACAGTCCTCCTCATCCCAGGAAGATGACCTTCCCTCTGAGAATCTGTGGGGATAAATTTCCCTTCAACATAGCTCCTCCTTCTCCTACCCGCCCCACCCCAGAGGATGACGTTGTCCCTTCCTCCCAATTCCTGTCAGAAGAAACTTCCCCAGTTCTCAGCTAGAAAGTCTGGGTGGCTCAAAGGCCAGTCTACGCCCTGGAGCTTTAGGATAGATCTGCAATGACAACATGAAAGCCCGATACACAATGT
This sequence comes from Anoura caudifer, assembly GCA_004027475.1. Taxonomy (NCBI): domain Eukaryota; kingdom Metazoa; phylum Chordata; class Mammalia; order Chiroptera; family Phyllostomidae; genus Anoura; species Anoura caudifer. Next base: position 128,848 of record PVKU01003424.1, on the reverse strand, counting down.
GTTGTCATTACAATAATGAGTTATAAATAAGTACTAAGTATTCAAGGGTGGCTGGGTAGGGACATACACAGGCATCCCCAATGTGCATGGCATGACTGGAGGTAAAGCCTGCTTTACCCACAGAGCAAGCAGAGTTCAGGCCGTCTCTTTGGGAAATGTCACTTGGAGATGTTTGCCCTGATAGTAAGGGCTTACTGTCAACAAGCATTCTGAGCAGAGAGAGGAAAGCCTGAAAACTAAGGTCCCCACTGAGCTGGGCCAGGCCCTATAGTTGGCAAGGGCTTGGGTACGCAGCACTTAGGGTGGGAGAAGTTGGGACATGGGAACTGAGAGCAGGGAAGGGGAAGCCCATCCTAGGCTGAAGTGTGATAAGATATTCACATGTGCTGAGCCTCCTTACAAAGCCCCAGCTGCTTTCTGGAAGTACAGGGCCCCTGGGGCTTTGGGTGCCACCTCCTCAGAGCTGAGGGCTCCACATCAAGCAGCCTGGAGCAAGAAGGAAGGAGCTCATCAGGGTTCCGGGTGTGCTGTCGGCACCCGCACACGGCTCCTCGGAAGCACAGACATCTCATCTTCTGCAAACTCTCCCTCCCCTGACACCCCTTTTCTCTCCCACCCCTTTTCAGCTAAAGGAGCCAACCTCCCCACTCAGGCACTGAAATGTCAAACCCCAGCCAATTACGTATCTGTTCCAGAAGATGATACCTACTTTCGCAATCTCTCTAGAATCAGTTCCTTCTTTTCCATTTCTACTGCCAAGTTCCAGCTTTCATTAGGTCTCACCTGGATGCTATCTATAGTTTTCCGATGCCTCCCTCCCTTCTTTTTTGGTCATCCCCTTCTGACCCGGACACCCCCTGCTGCCAGTCTGCCCTCTGCCTGCTCAGAAACTTGCCAGACCTAAGTACTCCCTTTCCTGCTGGCCAGTTCAAGTTGTCGTCGAGCACATTTATGGACTGATCTTTTGCAGTGCCCATTTTCTCTCCTGCGAACTTTAGTTTTTGGATACAGTCTGGGGGGCTGCCTACTGTGCCACCAGGCCTTCCCTGACCAAGAAAGGAAGCATGGCCCAGGCTGGGCCAGCCGGGCATTTCCTCCCTTGAAGGTGAATCCCAAGTGGTGGTGACAAAACTACTGAGCACAGATGGAGCACATTTATCCTGGTGACAGTGGTATCATGAAGAGGCTGGCCTTTGGTTCCTATGTACCCAACTTAAGACCCTGAAGGGGACCTGGGTCCTAAGTCATCTCACTGATTCTGGGTGTTCCCATAGCCTTCCAAGGAAGTTCTCTCCTGCCGAAGTTGGCCAAGTTGTTGCTTGCAACCAAACAGGACCTTCTCATTGCTTTCTGAAATACAACTCCTATGCTCCAACCAAAAGGGCAGACTCCCTAGAAGTGCCGTGATGGCCACTCTGCACCTGTCAGCCTGCATACCTCACCAGCCCACAGGTACTACCGAATTCACCTGCCCTTCCAGGGCCCAACCTAGAGGCCTCTTCTGAACCCTCTGTGGAGATGACGTCCACCTCCTTCAAACCTATAAGCCACTGGCTGCCACTTCAGCCTTCCCCTGTAGACACTAGTGTACTTGTCCCTCCTAGAAGACAGTGACTTGGTCATTGTCTCTTCCATACCACCCAACACAGTTCCAAGCTCAGCAAATACACTAGGCTCTGGGGGCAGACAACCCAAAAGACAATGGCAGGTTTGCTGGGTAAGGCAGACTGTGAAGACAAAGAGCATGGGGTGTGCCGTCAGAAGGACCTGAATTTGAATTCCAGGTCCTCCACTTACTAGCTGTCTGAATTTGGGCAAGTTTCCAAAGTTCTCTAAGTGTCAGCTCTTTGTGTACAAAATAAGAACAACAATGCCAGCCTCACAATGTTTTCGCTATGAAGATCTGATGAACTAGCACGGAGAGCATCCAGCATGGTGCCTGGCTAGTAGTAAGTGCTCAGTGAACAGCAGCCATTATTCCAGCTACTCCAGCTACTGGTTTAGCAGATGCTCTATCAAAAGGTTCGAATCGCCTGGCTGGTGTAGCTCAGTGGATTGAGCGCGGGCCTGCGAAGCAAAGGATCACGGTTCGATTCCCAGTCAGGGCACATGCCTGGGTTGCAGGCCAGTTCCCAGGAGGGGACGTATTTCTCTCCCTCTCTCCTTCCCTTCCCCTCAAAAGATAAATAAATAAAATATTTAAAAAAAAAAAAAAGGTTCGAATCAGGAGTCCTGGGGCCTGCTGTGTGACCCAGAGTGCATCTCTCTGCTCCTCAGTAACCTACCTGAGTCTATATCTACCTGTCTTATAAGTCCCCCAAAAAACAACAGGTAGGAAATGCTCCACAAATTAAAAGCACAATGTAAGAAATTTCTTCCACTTTTCTAAATTTCAGAGATTCTTAGCCCCCTGTCAGTGTGCAGCCACGGCAGGACTTCGCCTTGCAGGTACGCCAAACTGCATGGTCTGAGAGACAAGGACAGGGCAGATGAGGGCCTGGTTCAGTGTCTGCTTCCCCATGCCCACGCCCCTTTTCCAAAGCCCCAAACTCTAAGTGTCCTGCTTTTGTGGGGCCTTCCTTCAAACAACCATGGGGCAGTGTCTGCTATGTGGTTACAATGGGACTGGGAGCTCCAATACCGCAAGTCACCCCTACCATTCACCTAGCCAACACTGGGCAGCATGAGAGTAACAGGAGAAAAAAGCCAATCCGGTACAGCTGCAAGAATAAGACTGGGTGGGGACACAAGGTGGAAGGTAGTGAGGTCCCTCTTAAGACTTCACATCTGCCTGGATTAATCCCAAGCAACTACTGATGGCCCCAACCCAGGGATTCTCAAAGTGTTCTCTCCAAGGAGCTGGGCTGAAGTGCAAATTCTAGGCCCCACCCAGAGTGACTGAATCGGAAAACTACTGGAGTGGGGCCCAGAAATCTGTGCCTTAAATAGCGCTCCAGGGGATTGTGACACCTGGTCAACCACAAGGAATCCTGACCTAAACTTTTAATCAGAAGGCCCTCAAACATTTCCTAAACACCTACTACGTGCTAAGGACCAAGCCAGGTTGTGTCAGTTCGGAAATGGGGACACATTTGAAGAACCTCCACAGTCTAATAAGGGCCAAAATCAAGTACACAATACACAAGGCAGGATGTGGTATAGAACAAGGCAAAGGAATCAGTTCCCCACCAGTCTCCCCACAGCCCTACCCCTCAGATCTTCTCTTGCCATGGCTGGGGAAAAGAGAACACCCCCAATGCTGTTCTCTTGGACTCCTCAACCACAGGTAGATAGATTTCTTAACAGTGGTCCTTGCCCTGAGGTGTATCTCAGGTCCAAAGGCTTGGCTTGTGAGAAAATGCTCGCACACGGCCACACCCCATGATCCCAAGGGCTTGGAAATTGGCCCTATCTAGGGTTTGGGCTCAGAAAGTTCATAGAGGGCTGTGAGCATGCCACAGCACATCACAGCAATACAATCCCGGACGCAGTCACTCCCACGGGCCCCTGGCAAGCTTGCACACGAGTGTGTGGATGCAGACATAAACATACACAGAGACAGTTGGCCCCCTGGCCTCCCTTCCTCCATTCTCAAGTTACAAGGTTAAAGGCATCCTATTCTCAGCCAAGAGGGAGGGATGAGAGAGGGGATGCTGGAGCAGGGAACCATCTGGTTCAGATCAAGATTGCCTGTTCAGGACCCCAACACACTCCCAGAGCCTCCTGATGGCTCAGAGATTTCCCTTTCTCCCTGCACTTCCCACTGGGAAACTGAGCACTGGGCCAGAAAGGGATAACCCAAAGGCAAATCTGCTGAAGGAAGACAAGAAAACAAAAAACAGAATTACACGGACAAGTCTGCACCACCTCTCTGAGCCCTGGTTCCCTCTGTTCCTCAAATCCTGAACACTACAACTAAACTTGAAATCATCGCCTACACCTACAGACACTGTGCCTTGGTCCGCAAAGAGCTCAGGGCACCTGGCAGACATCCTTCCCTGAACCAACCACCCCCTCTAAAGTTAGCAGCTGAAGCAAGATGAGGCCTAAGGGTGTGGTCTCCCAGACTCCTCTTATGCCACCATCGCCACCAATACCATCTCCAACGTAGGTGGTTCCCTCTATCTCAGAGGGACTTTGGAGCCCACCAGGCATAATCAGAGGAAAGCACAGGGACCACCAACCAGCTTCTAGACAACTGTCTCAAAGACAAGAAGGGAGTGTGAGGTACTGGCTGGGAAGGACTGTTTCCCTGAACCCCTCTCAGCAGCTTTGACCAAAAGAGGCTGCCAATTCCTTTCTACCACCAGCACTTCTCTCCCCTTTCCCCTAACACCACCTTAGACTGTTCTACAGTGTCTTACGCAGCTCTAAAGCAAGAGGCAAAATGAGAGATGGATGCAGTCAGCAAGATAGAAATGGAAAGGCTAACTTGAGCAAACAAACAATGGGTGGGTGACTCTCTGCAGGCAGAGAGGGCCAGAGGTGGGCTATGGAGAAGGATGGGGAGCAGGGGAACGGAAGTGGTAGAAAGCTAAAGGGGAGACTAAAGTGAGATCAGCCCAGAGCTGCAGCACGGGGCCAGGAAGTTTGGTCCAGTCACAGAGGAATGATTGGAAGGAAGAAATACTCTTCCATTCTGAGGGATGGGTTCGGGCCAGCCTCCACAGGAATGGGGCATGGCCTTGGCCAAGTTCCTGGCTTGTGCTGTGCCTCAATTTCTCCAAAGTAGGAAGGCAGTCAAGCTCCTTAGGTCTCATCAGAGAGAACTGGGCTTTTGGGGGTGGCCGGGGGGTATTGCCAGGAAGGGGAAAAAGGAGAGGTGCTGAGGGTGCAAAGACAGCCTCTCACCAGGAAAAGCGGGGCAGGGGTCTCCAGATAGGGCAGAAGCCAGGAATGGCGGGGTTGGGGGTAGGACTAGGTAGTGGACTAGAAATCGGGACTGGGGCAGAGTGCCTCTCAGGGCTAGGGCTAGGGCTGGGGCTGGGAGAAACCACCAAGGAGTGGAACAGTTGCGCCTGGAGGGCTGGGAACGGCTTGATGTGCAGAAGCAGAAGGCTGGGATGGGGATTGAGGCCAATGCAAGAGGACCCGCGCCCGCATGGGGGAGCCCGGCGCCCCAACCCCGGGGAAGTTGCCGGGGTGGACCGGGGCGGTCTGGGCCCCTGGGCCAAGCCAGCTGCCCGCGCAGAGAGGTTGGGAGCACCTAGGGGCCCCGGGCATCCCGCATCCCGCCCGCCCTCATCCCGCCCGCGCACCTCAGTCGGCGAGGGGCGCCGCGCGGGCCATGCTCGCCGCTCCTGCCGCCGCCTCCGCCCAGGCAGAAAGCCACCGCTGCCGCCGCTGCCGCCGCCGACGTCCGAACCCGTTAGCTCCGCCGCTCCCTGGTTCGCCCGCAGCGGGCCAGTCCCGCCCTTGCCGACCCTGCCCTACCGGAGGGAGCAGCTGCCGCCGCCTCAGCCCGGCCCCTCCCCCCACCCCAGCCCGGCTCGAAGGGAAGGGTGGGGGAAAGGGGGGCAGCTGCCCCCTCCCCATTCACATCCTCCGGTCTCTCCCCTCCCTCCTCCTCTGGCGCGCGCACAGGCATGCTGGGATGTGGAGTCCAGCTGCCGCTGGGTAACTAGGGGTGCTTCTCATCCAGAACTACTACTCCCAAAAAACAATGCGCCTGCGCCCCAGGGATTGTGGGCTTTGTAGTTGGGCTCAGGTTCTGGGGGTCTACTGCTCATTAGGGGATGGGGGATGGGAGGATGGGAAATCATCGGTTCCCAGAAGGCCGGGGTCCCAGCACAGGGTGTGGAATGTTTGGGGCCCCGGGCCGGGTTGAATATCTAGATTCCCAGGAGGTGTGAACTAGCCCAGGATGCCTCTCAGACGCGGTTGTGGCCAGCTGCGGCCGAGCCCGCCTGGAGGCGAAGCCTCCGCCCCGCGAACCACACTCCGAGCACCGTTTCCACTCGCGCTCGCGAAGAGCTATGACTTGAGGCTAGCGTGTCTTCATTCCCGGGCTCTGCCAGCCGGAGCTGCGGTTGGGCTGCTACATTTAGGCCCGAGTAGAGAGAGCTTCGGGGGGCTGCGTGGGCGTGGGGTTTTACCCACCTGGGAACGGGGACCCAAGGGTCTGTGAGTTTGCTGAAGCGCTCATCCGCTGCGCTTCATTCCATTCTCATCTCTTTTTCTGTTAGATGCCATCAGTTCCCTACTGTTTAGGGTGAAGTGCACACATTTTCAATATTTTTTTGTTTTCTCTTTTCCCCACTTTCAATTCTAGCTCAAATCCTTTATGAAATTCCAGGCCAACCTCAGTTTTACCCTCCACGGTTTCATCCCCTCCAGCAGACGGAAGGCCTGTAAGTCAGTGATTCTCAAACTTTGTGTGTCAGATTTTCCTGGAGATCTTGTTCAAACACAGGTTGCTGGACAGCACCCCCCCCCGCCACCCCCCATTCTAGCCCCCACTTCTGTTCCATCAACTCTAGAATGGGCCTCAGAAGTTGCATTTCTAGCAAGTTCCCAGGTGCTGCTGACGCTGCTGGGCTGAGGAACCACTTTGACAACTGTTTCTGTTGGTGTTGGTTGGGTAGGGTTCTGACAGAGTCAGCTCAGTGGAATCTGCCACTTCTGGGTGAGTTCTGACCTAAAATGGGGGTGGGGAGTGGAGAGTGAGAGGTAGGCAGGTGGATTCCTGATTTGTCAAGTATCAGAGTGACTCTCACACCTGCCTGGGTAGACCCTCCTTACCATCTGGTGTGCTGATGTTCTGGGAGCTACAGACCTCTGAAGGGGAAGCTTGATGATCATCACCCTCAGCCACAATCCCAGACTCTTCAGCTGTAAGGTGAGAAAGATCCTTTGCTTGACCAAAATTTAGCCAGACTCTTCTGAGACAGACACCTCCATGCGCCTCAAAATTATAACCTCAACACAAATTATTTCATCCACCGTCCTCTCCCCTACATTAAAAGACTTAAAATAACAGCTCAAGACCACATCCCTCGTCCCCTTTAAAGCCCCTGCCTGATAAAGCTCAAGGCCGCCAAAAGAATTTACCATTTGTTCTAGCCAACACTGGATGATAGGCTCCTGACCACCTTTCTTAGAGCATTTACTAAAAAGGGCTTATAATTGTGACTCCTTCTTTTGTCCCTTTGAGATATATACGTACCTCCTACAACTCAGGAGTGTCTCTCCCAAGGACCTGAGAGCCATTCCCTTGAAACGTAATCTCAGAAAGCACAGGGCCTCTGTCTCCTGTCTCTTCGAGAGGTTAAAATCCTAACCTCAATAATTTCCAGCAAGCGGACCCGGTTGGACTAATTAATCAGCATTTACAATGACCAACCCTTTGTAATTTTTCACTTCCCTGACCTTACTGAGCCCCTACCCACCTCCTTTTACTCCCTCATTCTCCTTTTAAAATGCTCCTTCACCACTGGACAAGTCCAAGTTGATTCAGTTCATGCTGGACTGTCTTCCTTATTGCAATAGTTATTACTGGTTAAAATCAGTCCTCACCACTTTCACTAGTGTCTGCTTCATCTTTGACAAAGGGATATCTGCTCTGGGTCTTGGGAACCCAGGCTCTAGCCTTCTGCCTATCCACCAAATGTCAAAAGGATGAGTGAGTTATCCCTACATCCCTGAGCAAGAAGCCACGTGGCCACCAGAGGCACTGCACCTTGACTAAAGTTGATTCTGGAATGCTTTTCTATTTCCTTTTTGATTTGTGTTTCCATCACAGGCTGTGGGGAGGCTAATGATCCACACGTAACCCCACTCTGTGCCCAGGAAACCAGCTGCCTGGCCCCTTCCTGCAAGAGCTTTGCCCCTGAGCCTGAGTCCCCTGCAATGGCCACACTCCCTCACAGGTAGAAAATAAATGAGCCTTTCTGAGTTTACATGGATCTCCCAAATCTCTGTTAGGCAGATTATTCAAGGAGAATTAAAATGCCCTCTCATGGGCAGAACAGAAAGACCCTCTGTATCCCTCCGCTCTAAGAGGAACCCCCATCATCATCCTAACTACTTCGCAATTAGATGTCAAATTGGTTCACCCATTTCTCCTTGCTGGTTGTGCTTTCCATTCTCTCCACCATCCAAATTCTGCCTGACTGTCCAAAGTCTACCTTGAGTTTTTCTGACTCCAGAAGGCGCTTCCCAGCTGTCTCAGCTCCATGTGTAGCACTCGAATTTGCATCATTCATTTAAAAGCCTAGGTTTGCTGGTGACCTACACCAGCCAGGGTGATGCAATGCAGTTTTTTTTTAAAAAAGACGAGACTGTCAATTTTTAAAAGCCACATCAAATAATTGCAATGTATGGACTTTATTTGACTCCTAATTCAAACAAACTGAAAAAAATTGTATCAGAATAGGGGAAATTTGAACGCTAACCATTGGATACTAAATAATTATTATTCATTTTAAGTGTACTAATGGTGTTGTGGTTAGTTTTTTTTTTTAATGTTTTTTAAATTTTTATTTTAAAATATTTCTTTTTTTTTTATTTTTAGAGAGAGGGGAAGGGAGGGAGAAAGAGAGGAAGAGAAACATCAATGTGTGGTTGCCTGTCGCACACTTCCTACTGGGGACCTGGCCCACAACCCAGACATGTGCCCTGACTGGGAATCAAACCAGCGACCCTTGGGTTCGCAGGCCCATACTCAATCCACTGAGCCATACCAGCCAGGGCCATGTCTTGTTTTGTTTTCTTTTTAAAGAGACCTCACTTAGTGATATATACTGACAGCATATTTATGGAATGATAAGGTATTGGAGTTTGCTTCAGAATATTCCAGGGATGGGCCCTGGTCGATGTGGCTCAGTTTGTAGGAGTGTAATCACGTAAAGCTCCCCATAAAATGAAAGGCTGTGGGTTTGATTGCTTGTCAGGGCAAATACCTAGGTTGCGGTTAAATCACCCGTTGGGGTGTGTATTGGAGGCAACCGATTGATGTTTCTCTCTTTCTCACCCTTTCTCTCTCTTTAAAAATGAAAAAAAAAATGTCCTTGGATGAAGATTAAAAAAATAACCATAATCCAGGGTTGGGGTGAAGGTATAGATAAAAGGTTGGCTAAACTGATAATTGGTGGATCTGGGAGGTGATTGGTTGGAGTTCATTATAACATTTTTTCCTGCTTTTTTGCATGTATTGAAGTCTTCTATAATAAAATGGTTTTAAATTTTTTTCAGTCAGAGTGATAGGATAGTTAAGAAACTAGGAAAATTCCTGGGTACGTGGAATAGAGAAACGGAGATAAAAAAAATTAAACAAGGCCAAACAGTTTGGACAATTTACAGCCAGCTGGTAAATCGTTAACACCTTATCTCCCTAATCTATGACACTTGAGAACAAATGGTTTATACCTCCCCTCCCTAACCAGAGAATAAACAGCTTAAATCATCCTGGTGTGTGTGTGTGCACACACGTGCGCGTGTGCGTGTGTGTGTGTGTGTGTGTGTGTGTATGGGGAGGGGGGCGCGGGGGCAGGATAGAGAACAGAGACCCAATTAATGCCATTTGTGCCAGCTAAACCCAAGGACAGATGAAGTCAGGGGAACAAATAACAAAAACCCCATTAGAGCCAGACAGACCCAAGATAAAAGTAAAACAGTGAAGCAGATCAAAGAATCATCCCAATACCCCCCACTCCCCGCCCCCGCCACCACTGTCATCTTGATTCATCAGCATATTAAAAATGCACCTGGAAAGCTGATGAATATTCTGCTGAAACCCTCCCCTAAGATTCTTACCTGCAGAACAGAGATAAAAACCCTCAGGACAAAGACTGGGGGTGGTCTCTGCCCTTTCCCCAGCACCAACTTTTTACTTCCTTCTAAACTCTAAGGGTCCCCAGGACACTTGCAGATCAGGGAGCAGTGGGCAGCAGCAGCTGGCCCCAGGCTTATCCCGCTCACCCCCATCCTATCTCCAAGGCCCCCTTTTCTCTGACTTCCCAGCGAGCTAAAAACAGCCCCACTCTGCTGGCTTCGGTCACTATGACCTTCACTTCCCAGCGAGCTAACAGCAGCCCCCACCTTGGCTCACTCCTTTCCTATAATGTTTCTAGGGAGCCAAAGCAGAGCACGCCTACGCTCTCCTGTTACTTCGTCCGAAGCACTTCCTCATTTCCCTGTCCCCAGCTTTAATAAACGTCCTCTCAAAACCACCTGTAGGCGTGTTATGAAATCTTTCCTTCACGAAGTCGGACCCGCACACTACAGGCTGGCCTGAGCCACGGTCACAAGAGCTCTACCTCAAACCTGCTAAAAACCAAAACCAACAACAGCCAACAAAAACTAAGTCAATAGAAAAAATGGAAGAAATTTATGCAATTTATGTCAGAGGTAAAAGGCTAACACAAAGTGCTTTTGCAAATCAGTAAGATGACCAAGAAACCAAAGGATATTGAAAAGGATATGAACAGGCCATTCACAGAAGAGGAAACACAATGGTTCTTACATGAGAAGTTGCAGAGCTTCATTTTTAAAAAATGTAAAATACATATAACATAAAATTTACCATCTTAACCAATTTTGAGCATACGGTTTAGTGGCATTAGGTACATTCACATTGTTGTGTTACCATCAGCACGATCCATCCACAGAACACTGTTCATCTTCCAAACTGAAATTCTGAACCCATTAAACAGTAACTCCTCACATTCTCTCCCCGCTCTGTTCTTGATAACCACCATTCTACTTCCTGTCTCTATTTGACTATGATATCATACAAGTATGAATACAGTATTTGTCCTTTTGTGTCTGGCTTATTTCACTTATTATAATGTCCTCAATGTTCATCCATGCTGTGGCATGTGTCTGGATTTCCTTCCTTTTTTAGGCTGAATAATATTCTGTTGTTTGTGTGTACCACATTTTACCCATTCATTCATTGACAGACACTTCGGCTGCTTCATCTTTTGGCTATTGTGAGTAATCCTGCTATGAACACAGGCACACAACTATCTGTCCAACTCGCTTTCAGTTCTTTTAGTTATACACCCAGAAGGAAAATTGTCAGATCATGTGATGATTCTGTTTTTAATATTTTGAAGACCCACCATAATGTTTTCCGTTGTGGCTGTACCATTTTACATTCCCACCAACTGTGCACACTGTTCCAATTTCTCCACATCCCTTCCAACACTTATTTTCTCAGAGCTTCACTCTTGATAAAAGAAATGTAAATTAAAACTACACCGAGATATCATTTTTCACCTATCAGATTGGCAGAAATCAAAAAGCTTGATAACTATCTTGGCAAGAGCGTGGGGAACAAGGATTCTTGTACACTGCCAGTGTGACTGAAACTGCACAGCCTCTTTGAAGAACAACTTGCTCATATCTTCAAATTACACATGTACACACCATTTGATGTAACAGTTTATAAGAAAGTATCCTATTTGTACATGTTCTTAGATGCATATAGAGATACATAGTTGTAACACCATTACAAGAAGAAAAATAAAAATGACCTAAATGTTTGCCCTAGGTGGTCTGGCTCAGTTGGTTGGGCATCATCCCACAAAGCCAAAGGTTGCAGGTTCGATTCCTGGTCAACACACATGCCTGGGTTTTGGGCTCAGTCCCCAGTTGGAGTGTGTACAAGACTGATGTTTCTCTCTCACACCAATGTTTCTCTCTTTCTCCCCCCCTTCCCCTCTCTCTAAAAATAAATACATAAAATCTTTTAAAAAATGATCTAAACATTGATGATCCCAATTAAAGATTAAATGAATGGAACTGGCAAAGCTTCAATTGATGGTGTCTTTTCTTATCATTACTTCATTGGATAGTAAACTATTGGAAAGCAGAGGACTGACTTTTCTATGTCCAAAGAGACATTTGAGAATATATTGATTAGACCTGACTGGTGTGGCTCAGTGGGTTGAGCACCAGCCTGCAAACTGAAAGGTTGCTGGTTTGATTCCCAGTCAGGACACATGCCTGGGTTGCAGGTCAGGTCCCTGGCTGGGATTGTGAGAGAAAAAAACTAATCAGTGTTTCTCTCCCTCTCTTTCTCCTTCCCTTCTCCTCTCTCTCTAATATATATATATATATATATATATATATATATATATAGTCAATGAAAAGTCACTTGACCTCTGGCAGGAGCCCCTATTGAATGAAAAATTGTCAGGCAGCTCAGAAAGTTTAAGTGGCTTGTCCAAGGTCATTTGTTTAATATGTACTACCCCATGGTAGGCACCATGAAATATACAGAAATCAAAGAATTGGACCCTACTTTCTGAGAGCCTGAGATCTAGCAAAACATTAAAATACCAAACTTTTTAAATTGTCCTTTCAATGTTGATGGAGACCCTTGTTCTGGTGGATAAATTCTTGCGTGGGTCAGAGAAGCAGTTTCTCAAAGGACACATGAAATGACAGAAGACAGGTGCTAATTGAAGCAGAAGTCATCCTCCCATCTGTGCCCCATCCTTAGTGCCCCAGGGAGACTCACCTCAGAGGCCCCAGTTCCCACTTATGTCCCATATACCAGGTCAGCCTTCTCCAAGTTGTGCTACGTTACAGATCCTGAGAGATGCTCTTCTAGAAAAGGACTCCCTAACCTAGCACGTTTGCTGAATGCTTTGTGTGTTAACCTACAGTTATCCAGGCGTGTAGGTATTTTCCCCTTGGCTTTGTCCACTGAGAAGGCCTGAGAGCAGTGATACCCCATTAGCAACAAGCACACTGAGCTTTTTAAAAAAAAAAAAATGAGGTGATACTCACATAACCTAAAAATCAACATTTAAAACACACAATTCAGTGTATTAGTACATTCACAATATTTTGTGACCAATATCTCTAGTTCTAAAACATTTTTACCAGAAGAAAACTCCATATCCATTAAGCGGTCACTCCCCATTTCCCCACCCCAGCCCCTGACAACCACTTACATGTTTTCTGCCCCGGAGGATTTATCCATTCGAGGTACTTTATATAAATGGAATCATGTAATCTATTGTCATTTGCATCTGACTTCTCTCACTTAGCATAATGTTTTCAAGGTTCATTCATGTGGTAGGTAGCATGTATTCGTATTTCATTCTTAAAATTTTTTTTAAATTTGTTGTTTATTTTAGAGGGAGAGAAGAAGGGAGAGAGAAAGAGAAAAAACATCAATTTGTTGTTCCACTTATTTATGCACCCATTGGTTGTTTCTCGTATGTGCCCTGACTAGAGATCGAACTCGCTACCGTGGCATTTCGGGACAATGCTATAACCAACTGAATTACTGAGCCAGGTCTATTTTTTCTTTTTAAAGATTTTATTTATTTATCTTTAGATGGGAAGGGAAGGAGAGAGGGAGAGAAATATCAATGTATGGTTGCCTCTCATGCGTCGCCTCCCGGGAACTGGCCTGCAACCCAGGCATGTGCCCTCACTGGGAATCGAACCTTGATTCTTTGGTTCACAGGCCCGCTCTCAATCCACTGAGCTACACCAGCCAGGGCTATTTCATTCTTTTTATGGCTGAATAACATTCCATTGTATGGATACACTACATTTTGTTTATCGACTATATTGATTTTCAAAAGTTGCAAGAAGAAAAGAAACCTGTCTACCTTTGTTTAATGATTCCGCACCCTCCCTGTGGCAACACTTGTTAACATCTTACAGAACTCTCCGGGAAATGCTGCACAAATTGTCTCATGGTCACGACAGTCAGGCTTGAGGGAAGAGGGGCCACTTAATGGTAAGTACATGTAATAGCTCTGCAGAAGGGGTTCACTGTTTGCTTGTTCTTTCAAGTCTGTGCTTTAATTTTTTTTTAAGATTTTATTTATTTTTAGACAGAGGGAAAGGGAGGGAGAAAGAATGAGGGAAATCAATATGTGGTTGCCTCTCACACACCCCCCTACTGGGGACCTGGCCCAAAACCCAAGCGTGTGTCCTGATCTGGGAATCGGAACTGTGACCCTTCGGTTCACAGGCCGGTGCTCAATCCACTGAGCCACACCAGCCAGGGCTGTGCTTTAATTTTTAAAAACCATACTAGCTGTTTAATTTTCTCCTTGGAAGACCCAACAGGAGAATTTAATATCCTCTTCCCGTTTTCTTTAACCAGTTTCTATCTCTTTGCCAGTCCTCCTGTGGTAAATGCTGTTGGTGACCTCCCTTTCCAGGGTTGGCACCCCATTTTCCTTGTGTTGGCTGCTAAAGGCTCACGGCTTCACCCTTCTCCAGAGAATGGTCCTCAGTCCACACAGTCCCTGTTTCACTCAGAAATGCCTAGCAAATTATGCTGTTCTGTTTCCCACCTCCCAGTGGCCCACAGCCCGTAAATCCCCCTTGAGGGGGATTAACCTTATGGTGCCTTATATGTTCCAGAGCTCACTGTTGGATCGGACTGAGGCAACGCTTAGATCAGGGGTGTCAAACTCATTTTCACTGGGGGCCACATCCACTTTGCGGTTGCCTTCCAAGGGCGGAACGTAATTTTAGGACTGTTTAAATGTAATTACTCCTTAACTGTTAAGCAAGAGCTTGGTGCTACCAACCGGGTAGAAACAAGGTGCCTGGCAGGATAAAACAAGGTGGAGGCCGGATCAGCCCATGGGTCTTATGTTTGCCCCCTGTGACTTAGATGAAGCCACATCTTTGCTTGGCTTCTTCCTCTGCTCTATCCTGCTTCCCTCTGCTCTAAATCATTTGCACTGGAATCCCTGTCTCAGGCTCTGTATCCAGGGAACCCAATCTAAGATATCCCTGGCTCCCAAGGGGATCTCCTGCTACTAGCAGCAGCTGCACATCTCATCCAGGGCCCTGCAGATTGAACCTCCTCAAAGAAGCCTCCTCCAAGGGCCCTCACTCACTGGCAGCATGTTTGTTTAATAATAAGGAACTTGGATACTTACTCTGGCCAGGCACTGTGCTAACCCCTTTATGTGCATTAGCTCACTGAATCCTTCCAACAACCCAATTAGGTAAATACTATTCTATTCTTATAGATGGAGAAACTGAGGCTCAAAGAGGTACAGTGGCTTGCTCACACAATAAGAAAGTATTGGGAACTCATTTCAAACCCTTGTATTTAACCACTAGATTCTACCCTATACCACAGACAACTTTAGAACATTTTTTATGGCTCTGTCTACCCTGCCCCAGACAGTAGGACTAAACACAGAGCCAAAAGCTTGGTGTTTTTTTGTGTCTGCTGCTGACAGATTGCACTGAGCCCTTCCTCTCATCAAAAACCCTCCTCAAGTATCTTTGCCTCTCAGTCTGAGAAGTCCAAGTGGCCTTGGAACCACCTCCTACCCTTCTAGCATGTCTTCCCTAAGAGGTGGGGTGAAGCCCTTTACCTCTGAGCTCCTTAGGGCATGTTATTTTCCTTGAGCCCCACCAAAACCGTGGCTGTAGGCATCCCAGCTTCCCACTCCACTGCAGAGAGAGGATCTGCATTGAGAGCAGCAGCAGTGGGAGGCGGCTAGCTCATCGCTTCCCTGGAGGCCTCCTGGGCTCACAGAAGAAAGCACAGGCACTGAAGTGTGGGAAGGAGGGTGAGACCTGAGCCAAATGAAGAAGGGGAATGAGTCCAGTGGGAGAAGACTCAGGGAAAGAGAGAAATTTGAGGGAGGTAGTGAGGTAGTAGAAGCAGAGCAGGGGACTGCTCACTCACTCATTCATTCATTCAACAAACTATTTTAACCACCTACGATGTCCTAGGCACTGTTCTAGTAGACAAAACAAAGACCCTGCTTTAACGTGGCAGCATGGGAATATCAACAATAAACAGAATCATAATATGTTGAACAAAAAACCTTTGTGGCCAGAAGCTTTCCTAAAAGAAAGGGTTTATTGAGCCATATGCTAGCCATAAAAAGGACCACATCCTGGTACATACACAGTCTAAACCAGCAGTAGCCGGGCTAGATGGAGAAGAATGTGCCCTCAGTCCTGGAGCTGGGGGTGGAAGATCCTTTTTATACAACGGTTTTGGGGAAGAAAGATATAAGTTGTTCTGAAAGAACTTACACTTGCTATATTTAAAGATGGGTTCAGGGTTGGTTTGGGGCAACAAGCCAGAGAGCTCATGTATAAACTGGATGAGGTGGCGGCTTGAGGTTCACTATTTTTTTAGATCGCCCCCAAAGTTCATTGCAAGTTGTAACATACGTTCAGGAATGTGCACATTCCTTTGTTGGTTTTGGCCTGTGGCTCTGTTAACTGACTAATCTCTTACCTCTCTCCTCCCACCCTCTGGTCTGCTGTAAATTAATCCAGGATAACTCAGCATTTTTCTCTTGTCAAATGGTTAATATGTTCAGCATTTAATATGGAGTCAAGCATGTATTTTATTTTACCCTCGCAACAATCTCAGCATATGATATTATTATTAACCCATTTTTACAGATGGTGACAAGGAGAGTCAGAGTAACCAAGTGACTGGCCAAGGTTACACAGGATTAGAGTAGGGTCCCCAGTCTCCTTTGAGACTGAAGGCAGGACCTCTCAGGCTCCCCTATTAAAGACAGACTTGGAGAGTATGTTCTTGTAAGAAAAATTCAAACATACAGATAAAGCTTAGGTTCTCCTTGCCTCTCCCCATTCCCAGCAGTCTTTGCCCCAGGGTGTGTTCCCTTCCAGTCCTGTTCCTACACATACTATTTTTCCATGTACATTATTTTTGAATGAGTGGCTTCCCATACATAGGGTTCTATAGCGTGCATCTTCTCCCTTAACAAAATATCTTGAACACCGTTTCCTATTATACATAAAGTTCTACCTTGTTCTAGCCGCCGCGCAGGATTCCATTATATGGATGTGCCTAGTTTATTTCTCCAGTACTCTACAAAGAGAGTGTTTCCAATTTCCCTCTTTTACAAACAATGCTGCCATTCAAAACTTATCAAAAAGCTCCGAAAATCCTCTTTCTACTGCAGAGTAGGAAAGTTTTTTCCGGAAGGATCCCTGTGCTGAAAACCCCGAAAACACTACTAACTGCTAATCCAACGGTAGCCGCTTACTTTCGGGCAACCTCTAGGATTCTCCTTTCCCTTCCTCCCACCAGGGTTTTTTCCCTCCGGACTAAAGCAAGTGCTTCAGGTTCCGGCAGGAGGGTTAAACAAACCCCAAACCTGCAACCTGGCGTCCCAGAAAAAAAGCCTATGTCTTTAAGACGCATTGGTTCCTCTGGGAGTTGTAGTTTTGCTGGCCAACGGAGTCGCCTTCTCGCTTCACCTTCAGTCTTCTTTCTGAAGACTGACCGCTCTTTCAGAACGTGCTGTCCTGACTATGTCCGTCTGCCCATGCTAGAGCGGGGAGCTGTTTTTTTTTTTTTTTTTCCGGAGAGGACAAGCCAGGGCAGGCGGGGGGGTGAAACTACATTTCCCAGGGTGCGCCGCAACGGGCCGCGCAGCCCCGCATTCAAGGGCCGGCTGAGCTAGCGCTGGCGGAGGTAGGTACGTGGGTCCGCGCCAGTCTTCGCTTTCCCCACCTCGGTACCGGGTCGGCGACTCCTGGCCGATGCTCTGCCAGTGGCAGGACCGAGGCAGAGAGTTTCCGAGAACTCTGTTGGGCCCTTGGGCGCCCACCGGCTGTAGGAGGAAGGGGGAATCACCGGTCCTGCTACTCTATTGCCTGGGTCTTTCAATCGGAATTCGGAACCTGGGAGCGCTGGGGACCGGCAGGGAACACGGGCTCCAGAGTCTTCTCACCCCAGAGGCAGATGGGGTGCTGAATACCGGCGCAGAGGATTTTGCTTTGAGGTCGATTTTCCTGCCCCAATGTGCCCATGGGGGTCTTGTCGCTATGCACAAATCACAATTACACTAGTCCCCCCACTTTTATCCGCGGTTTTCCTTTCCACGTTTTCAATTACTTGAGGTCTTCCGTCTGAAATATTAAATGGAAATTTCAGAAGTAAACAGTGCGTGTTTTAAAATTGTTTGAGGTTCTGAGTAGCCCGATGAAATCTCCCCGGACCTGCCCCCTGCTGCCTGGGGCGTAAATCATCCGTTTATCCCACTTATCCAGGCTGTGTACGCTACCAGTTGATTTGTCACTTAGTAGCCTTCTCCGGTGTCAGTTCCAGACACTGTCAGGTGTCTCAGTTCAAGTAGCCCTTATTTTACTTGATAATTGCCCCAGAACGCAAAGGTAGTGGTGCTCGGGATTCACATATGGCAAAGAGTAGCCGTAAAGTGCTTCCTTTAAGTGAGAAGATGAAAGTTCTGGATTTAATAAGGAAAGAGGAAAAAAAATCATATGCTGAGGCTGCTAACATCTGTGGTAAGAACAAATCTATCAGTAAAATTGTGGAAAAGGAAAAAAATCCGTGCTAGTTTTACTGTTGCACTTTAAACTGCAAGTTACAGCCACAGTGCGTGAGGAGTGATAAGTGCTTAGTTAAGATGGAAAATGCATTAGATGTGAGGGTAGAATATACGAACAGAAAAATGGGAACAGAAAATACTTCAGAAAGGGGTCCCCTGAAAACAGTGACACCAGGCCACTTACTGCAAGTAAGGTGGCAGAGTTGACAAGTTGATTAAGGAGAAAGGATACCACCCAAAACAAGTTTTCCTAGGTAGATATGGTTGTTATTATTAGTGTCATCCCACTTCCTTGCCACCTGTATGGAACCCTTTACATATATTTACCCCTTTTGTTCTTTTTTATTTTTTCAGTCCTACACAGTAGGTTCAGAGTAGTGGTTAAAAAATTGGACTCTGGAACAAAAGTGTCTAGGTTCACATTTGGCTCTGCCACTTAATAGCTGTGACCCGGACATGTGACTTAATCTCTCTGTGCCTCAGTTTCATTAAAAAAAAAAAAAACTTAAAAAAAATTCTCACCCAAGGATACATTTATTGATTTTAGACAAAGAACAAGGCTGGAGGGAGGGGGGGGAGAGAGGGAAAGAGAGAGGGAGGGAGAGAGGGAAAGAGAGAGAGAGGGAGAGAAACACTGATATGGGAGAAGAAACATTGATCAGTTGCCTCCCATATGCACCCCGACCGGGGATTGAACCCATGACCTAGGTATGTGCCCTGACAGGGAATCTAAACGGCAACATTTTGGTGTATGGATGTGGTTCCAACCAACTGACCCACCTGCCCAGGGCTGTTCCTCAGTTTCTTCATCATGTATTCTTTAGGATGAAGATAATACTTCTCACACAGTAATTTAGAAGTTCGTATGGTGATTTTTCCTTTGAAAGTGCCAAAAGGGGATGATGTACTCTCTGTGTTGGTTCAGGTTCTTGGAGAAGCTGAGACCAGGATAGGATTAGATTTATTGGGAGAAGGAAAAAGAGGAGGGAGCTGGAGGAAACAGGGAAAGCTGTCAGTCTGCTCCCTGTGAAGGAATACCAGGAGGGAGGAATGGGTAGGGAGGGTCTGCAGTAAGACCCTCCCTGAGTAAGACTGCAGTAAGGTTGCGAGACAGTTTCTCTTGGGTGTGTGGGGAGTCCTGGAGCCAAGACTGCCTGGCAGAGGATCCCCAAATTGCTGGAATGGCTCTGTCTTCCTGTCCCTGCTGTGCTCAGTCACTGGTTGAGAGCAGTTGGTGGGAAGCATGGCCTCCCTGTGAACAAGCTGGGAGCATCAGTCAATTATATTTCCTGGCTCAGGAGGCTCGAGAGGTTTAGGGGTACCAAAGGTCACACAGTAAGGTGGTGGCTGGGCTGGGCTCCCTTGCGGCCTCTTTGCTGGGAAGGCCCTCTGGGCATCCTGGGGAATGCCTTTGCCCTCAGATGTCTGGCCAAGATCTCTAGCTCAGATTTCCCCTCTGGATTTCTCTCCTGGGCTGAGCAGGGAACAGAGCAGTTTCTGTTAGCGGTGGAGGCTTTCCCTGAAAGCTCGTGGCAGTGTGGGTGTTGCTAAGTGGTGGTGCCTGTCAACCTTAACCACAGGATTGGTGGCAGAGGAGTCTGGCCCAAGAAGAAGCTTGCTGTGGTTCAGGTTTCCTGAAGGCTTTGGCTGGGGCATGGGCAGGACGTGTATTCTGGGCACCTCTAGGAAGGCAGGCAGCCAGCTCCACCATCTCTCTGACACTGAGCTTTGGGGGCTGGAGGAAAGAGGTGGGGGTGAGCCACTTTGTAGGACAGCAGCTGGGACTCTGCCAGAGGTAGATGTCAGGGCACTCCTGGGGACTTGTCTGCGGAGGTGTTGGGCGGGGTTGCCCTGGAGTCAGATTGATTTTCCATCTGGCAGGAGGGAAGTGTTGGGGAAGACCAGAAGGGGTGCAGCCATACCTTTGGCCTCCTCTTCCCCTCACTTGCTCAGAGTGCCCTGGAGAAAGGTGGCTGGCAGGTGGGGCTGCAGCCTCTTTTATGCTTGGAGCCTCTGGGAGGGGAGATCTCCTCTGAGGTCCCTGGACTGGGCGCTGTTGGCACCCTGGCTGGATCCCTTGAACAGGCTGGTATACCCCTCCCACAACTGCCCCCTTCTCCAGGAAGTTCCCTTCCACCTCAGGAGCCTGGGAGGTTAGGCCTTCCCTCCTCCCAGGTCACAGCCAATGAACTGAGTGATGAGGGGTTGGTGGTACAGAAAGGGCAGCCCCTTGCTTTAAGGTGAGACCTACTGACTACTCCACCCTGCTCCTTTTACTTCCTCTCCTGAGGAAATCACATGCACCCAGAAAGAGAAAGTCAAAGATATATTTCTCACGCGGCACAGCAATCCCACAGCGAGGTACCGGGGGAGATGAAGTCTTCTGTTCACCCTGCATTTGCACGTGAATGTTCACAGCAGCTCTGTTCTCGGCTGTCAAAGCCTGGAAACAGCCCAGTGTCTGTCAGTGCATGGTTGGAGAAACAGACCGTGGAAGGTCCATGCAATGGAATACTGCGTGGCCAAAAAAAAGAACTACTGATATGCACAGCCAACTTGGATGAATCTTAGAGGCATTATGTTGAGTGAAAGCAGCCAATCTCAGAAGATTACAGCCCTACTTGAGCTGTGAAGAGCTGATCAGTGGTTGTCAGGGGTGAGGGATGCAGGAAGGCGTGACTGTAAAGGGGTAGCATGAGGGAGTTTTGTGGGATGCAGATGGTGGTGACCACAAGAATCCATGCATGTGTTCAATTTCATAAAACTATACAACAAAAAATCAATTTTAGGGTATGATAATTCATCTACACCCCTGTCTCTGCCTCAGGAAGCCCCTCAATTTTGTTCAGAATGGAGCAGCCCAAAGGGGTTGATTGGACAGTTATCATCCTTACCTGCCAGTACAAGGACAGCGTCGAGGTCTTCCAGAGAGGTAGGGGATCCTCCCTGCCCACTCAGCCCTAACACCCACCACACCCCTATAGCTGCAGGAGTCAGGCAGTCCTGGGTTCAAACCCAGGTGATGCTTCTTCCTAGCCATGTGACCCTTAGTATACAGATACATTATGTCACTTCATTGAGACTTGGTTTTCTCATCTGTAAAATGGGAATAATTGTATTTACCTCACAGAGTTGGGTAAAGCTCTAATGAATGACTATATGAGAAGCTACTGAGTCAAAGAAGATAAAATAATAATGATCAGCAGGTTGGCTTTAGGTGCTTGGGACCAGGGCTGGGAGGCTGGAGGCAGGTCCCAGCTATGTTCTGACCACAGAGCTGGAAGTGCGCCAGAAACGAGAGCAGATCCCTGCAGGGACATTGGTGCTGGCCGTGGAGGACCCCGAGACTCGTGTGGGCAGTGGAGGAGCCACCCTCAATGCCCTGCTGGTGGCTGCTGAGCACCTGAGCGCCCGGGCAGGCTTCACTGTGAGTGCTCACACTCTTCCTTTGGTACCTGAGTGGATTTGTGTTGGGGTCTCTCCCCAGGCAAGAGGGTGCCATTCTTGGGTGCCTTCTGCCCAGGCCTCTGTCAACAGGGCTTTTTTCACTCTTGACAGGTGGTCACGTCTGATGTCCTACACTCGGCCTGGATCCTCATCCTGCACACAGTTAGTAAAATGCTGGGCAAGGTGCCATGCAGAAGGCTGGCACCATTGATCCTTGGGGCTGGACAGCACTTATGGGGTCTGTTTGCAAGATGTTCATTGTGCAAATCCAGAAGAATCGGAATCAGAATTGATCCAGCTGTCCAAAAATAGGGAACTGGCTAAATATAAACAGCATATCCTCCTGGTGGAATATTGGAGAGTGATTAATAGGCCCATCTAATTCTGGGGATTGCCTAGAAAGAGCCTTAGTGGCTCTGTGACTTGGGCGAGTCGCCTGACCCTTTCTAGGCACAGTTTCCGTGTCTGTAAAGTGAGGATGGCGACAACACACGGTGCCTGCTTCCGGTGGACGTGCGGAGATGCTCCATTAAATGCCGAAGACGGGGCCTGGCTTTATATAGTTTCCCAGTTTATTTCTCCAGCTTTACGTGTGTGTGTGTTAACTTCCCTTGTCTCTACCTTTTCAGAATCTCATTTTTGTTAAAAAAAAAAATTTAAAGAATATATGAATACAAATCTGAAAGGAGACACCTCAAAATGAGGGGAATGGTTATTATTCCCGAGGGGTGGTTGTTCTTTTTGCCTATCTGCATTTTCTAACTATTTATCATAATCATGTAATTGAAAAATATTACACAAGAAAACACTTTTTAAAAGTCCTCTAGCTCGATGACTTCCACCCTTGCACAGCCCATAGGGTGTCCCAGGCTCTCTGTCCCAAGGGCTCTTTCACCTGTCCCTGCTCCCCCAGGGCCGAGACTTCCCCTTCGATGACTGTGGCCGGGCCTTCACCTGCCTCCCTGTGGAGAACCCGCAGGCCCCCGTGGAAGCTGTGGTCTGCAACCTGGACCGCTTGCTGGACATCATGAGCTATCAGGTGAGGCCAGCAGTGCCTTGGGGCCTTGTCCCTCTCTCCCCGCACTGCCAGCTATAGTCTGTCCTGGCGCAGACGGGATGCCAGGAAGAACAGCTTTGGGGGTTGCCTAGAGTTAGAGCTTCAGGAAACTAGTGTTGGCAAAACTGTGGGGAGGTGTGGCCCAGGAGGTAAGCAGGAGGGTCTGGGGAGACCCCTGTTACCTCAGCAGCCAGAGTCTCCCTAGAGCATGGGGACAGGCTCCTGAGGCTGGACTGTGTGGCCACAGAAGAAGGGCTGGGCCTGGCCACCAGCTGCACTCTCTCTCCCACAGCTGGGCCCAGGCTCCCCGCCAGGTGTGTGGGTCTGCAGCACGGACATGATGCTGTCTGTTCCTTCCGACCCAGGTGAGCCTGAGAAAGCTTGGGACCAGCTCCCTGGCCACAGCCCGAGGTGGGCTGTGCTTTTCCTGGCTTACCATTTCTGGGCCCACTGCCACGTTCAGAAGGGAAGCTGTAGGGTGTGGAGGGTGAAGTCCAGACCTGGAGGCAGGGCTTCCCCTGCTGGGCCTCAGTCTCCCAGACTGAGAATGGAGACACCAGCCCTGCTCCTTTTGCCCTAAAGTGCTGGGGTAGAACTTTGGGAGAGGAGGCATTGTCATTCTCCTAGAGGAATGTCCATGTGGCTTGGAAACCATATTTTCCTTTTAGAGGTACCCAGATGCCCCTCCCATGAGCTCTTGTTTTTATCTGTCTGGGGACTCCCTGCCTTGGGCTTGGGGTTCAGGGAGCCTCCTGACTGCCCACCCACAGGGATCAGCTGGGATGGCTTCCGGGGAGCCAGAGTGATCGCCTTTCCAGGGAGTGTGGCCTATGCCCGGAACCACGGTGTCTACCTCACTGACCCCCAGGTAGCGCCCCTGGGATGGGGGAGTGGGCAGCTGAGCCAGCCTGCTGTGGCCTCTAGGTTCTGTGCTCTGGGCAGCCTCTTGCCCTTGACTTTCTGGTACAGTCTGGATTTGGAGGAGTTTCCTCTGTGGCAAATGTGCTTACTTAGTCTTTTGTCGAACTTGACTTATACATGGCCCTGTGCCTGGCTCTGAGCTTGGGCTGGGCTGTGAAGACATGCAAAGCCTTCTGCTGTTGGGGTGGGACAGTGCTCCCTGGAAGCGTGTGGGCACCTGTCAGACATACATCCTAGGCTTTATTTGGAGAACACCCTTGCTGTGTCTCTGTTCCTGACTGTCCCCTGCTCCCTCCCCTGATTGTTTTCTTCCCTGACACAGGGCTTTGTTTCAGACATTTACTATCGGGGCACCGAGGCGGAGGTACAGCGGTGTGCCAGGCCTGATGGGCGGGTGCCGCTGGTATGGCTTTGGGGACCCCGGGGAAAGGGAGGGTTTGCCTTCCTCTTTGGGGCAGAGCCCTGTTCCTTCTAGAAGATTCCAGGGCAGGATGGAACCAGAATCTGTGGTGGAGGACCAGGTGGAGCCAGAATCTGAGGAAAGGGTCTTGTCCTGAACTGGGAGGGCTAGAACCCCAATGTGAGCAAGTTCAGGAATGCAGTTGGGAGGCAGTCTGGAACCCGACTCAGGGATCGTTCTAGAATGAAGGACAAGGATGAGTGGTGGCTAAGGGTCTGGGACCAGCCCACGGGGATGATGGAGAGCTAGGTTTTGGAGGAGGCCTTAGGATTGGAGGGGGTTCCAGAAGGTGCCTTTTTGGGGGTCTCACCCCCTGGTAGGCCTGGAATCTGGATGCCGGAGTGGCCCAGAAGATGAAGGACATTGCCTGGTATGGCAGCCACCCTGGCCTGGCCCATCTTCATGTGTCTTTCCCAACTCAGGCCCAAGCCTGGCCCCAGGGTCCCCCAGCCTGATCCTCATGGGGGCTCCTCCAGGTCTCCGGGGTCGTCTTTTTCTCTGTGGAGACTGCTGAGCACCTCCTTGCCACCCACGTGAGCTCGCCCCTGGACGCCTGCACCTACATGGGCTTGGACTCTGGAGCCCAGCCTGTCCAGGTGACTGGGGGTGGGGGCTGTGGGCCCTGGCCTGGGGGAGAGGCCTTGACACTGGCAACCTGGCTGTGTGACCTCAGGCTAGCCCCTTCCCCTGTCGGTGTCGGCGTCTCCGGGGATGGGACTGCCGTCGTTCGCCTAGGAACCCCCTAATAACTGTGCTTCCTACCCTTGCCCCAGCTGTCTCTATTTTTCGACATTCTGCTGTGCATGGCCCGGAATGTGAGCAGAGAGAACTTCCTGGTGGGACGGCCCCCAGAGATGGGGCAAGGCGATGCAGACGTCACAGGCTATCTTCAGGGTGCCCGGGCTGAGCTGTGGAGGCAGCTTCGTGATCAGCCCCTTACAATGGGTGGGTGCTGCCTCTCGGATCTCTGGGGTGGAGAGACCGCAGGAGTGAGGACCTGCAGAATGAGGCTGCCTCCTGCTGGTCCCTGGGCTCCTGGACCAGGCAGGCCCAGTGCATGTCCCAGGCAGTTCCCCTCTCCCAACCCAGAGCCTGCCCCCCAAAGTCAACTCTCCTCCTTTCGTCTCATTCCTGGGCTCCAGTCCCAGTCTTTCCATTTTCTAGCTGTGTGACTTTGGGCAGGTTGCTAAACCTCTCTGGATTTTAGCTTTCCCATCAGGCACTATGGGTTCATTGCTGTGCCTGCCCTCCCAGGCCTGATGGAGGCCTGGCATCAGAGCAGCCGCAGGCATAGGGTTGGGGTCAGTGCTTGTATCTTTACAGCATATATCCCCGATGGCAGCTACATCTACATGACCAACTCGGCCAGCGAGTTCCTGCACAGCCTCACGTTCCCCGGGGCTCCGAGGGCCCAGGTTGTGCACTCCCAAGTAGAGGTAAGACCTGCCTGGAGGTTAGACCAGCAGAGGTGCCTCAGGACAGGCGGGACAGGGGCTCCTAGGATGGAAAGGACTAAACCATGCTTGGAACAGATTACCTATGAACGTAGGTGTTATCATCCCCATTTGACATGGGGCAGTGGCAGCTCAGATAGGTTAAGTAACTTGCCTGAGGCCACAGAGCCAGTAAGTGGCCAAGTCAGGATTCTACAGCTAGGTCTGCCTGGTTGAGAAGCGAGAGAAGATGCTACACCCTTTCCTTGGGGTCTGCTTGGCAAGACACATACATTTGAGGTGATGGACCTGGGTCAGTGCCACGGTGCTGAGGAAGGGGGCAGATAGAGTTCAGAGGTGGCCCTCAGAGTGGTGAGGGTTCCTGGACTGGGGGGAGAGGTTTTCTGGGAGAGCTGTCGTCTGGTGGGACCTCCATTCCTGAGTTCAGATTTGCTCTAGAGCAGGGTGTCAAACTCATTTTTACTGGGGGCCACATCAGCCTCCCAGTTGCCTTCAAAGGGCCAAAATAATTTTAGGACTATATAAATGTAACTACTCCTTAACTGTTAAGGAGTTGAAATTACATTTGGCCCTTTGAAGGCAACCACAGGGCTGATGTGGCCCCTGGTGAAAATGAGTTTGACACCCCTGCCCTAGAGGCTTGCAGGGAGAATGGAGAGCGGGCCTGTGGGGGAATAGTGTGAGCAGGGCGAGATGGGAGCCGGCAGAGGCTGGGGCCAGGGCAGGTGTAGAGAGGGATCTGGCTCCTGATGGGCGTGGGCTGGGACCTTGACTGTGGGGGAGGGTTGGGGCAGCCCCTGGCCCTGGGCCCTCACAAGCTTCTCCCTGGCTTCACAGGAGCCGCAGCTACTAGGGGCTGGGAGCTCCGTGATCAGCTGTCTGCTGGAGGGCCCTGTCCGGCTGGGTCCTGGGAGTGTCCTGCAGCACTGCCATCTCCGGGTGAGGCCTAAGAGCAGGGGCAGAGGGAAGGCAAGGCTGTGGGGGGCCAGGTCCTATGCGTGTTGGGGGGCCTGAAGCTGCACCACCCACTCAGGATGCCCGCCCTCTCTCCTGCCAGGGCCCCATTCATATCGGCACCGGCTGCTTCCTGAGTGGCCTGGACATGGCTCAGTCTGAGGTGCTACATGGTATAGAGCTGCATGACCTTGTCCTGCAGGGGCACCACTTGCGGCTGCACGGCACCCCTGTCCGTGCCTTCACCCTCGTTGGCCGTTTGGACAGCTGGGAAGTAGGTGCCACCCACCATGTTCCCTCACCCCAGCTTCAGGCTTTGGGGAGCCCTGGGGTCCCAGCTCAGCTCCCACTCCACAGCAGGGCTCGCTGAGTACTGGCCCAAAGAAGAGGCTGTATCCAGTAGAGTATCACCGTGTTTTTATCTGCCCCCTCATCTGCTCTGGCAGGCAGTCTGACCAGGAATTTTTGTTTTTTTTTTATTTATCTTTAGAGGGGAAGGGAAGGAGAGAGGAGAGATATATCAATGTATGGTTGCCTGTCGTGTGTCCCCTGCTGGGAACTGTCCTGCAACCCAGGCATGTGCCCTGACTGGGAATCAAACCACGATCCTTTGGTTCACAGGCCCGCGCTCAATCCACTGAGCTACACCAGCCAGGGCCTGACCGGGAATTTTTAACCCCACTTTATAGGCCTGAGACTGAGGTTCAGAGAGGGAGATGAGCAGCCTTGGGCAGCAGAGCCAGTTATAGTGGATTGGGCCTAGACGTGGGATTCTGCGCCAGGTTCCAGGCACCTGGCCTGGAGTGTTGAGGCTCCAGGGCTTGCCACAGTGTTTCAGAACTTGCCCTCATATGTGCAAGTCTCTCCTTCTGTCCCTTCTTGAGCAGCTCCCAGCCCTCTGGCCTTAGTGCTCCTAACCTTTTCCTGTGGCCTCTGAAGCCCTGACTGCTTCCTCTTCTTTCCCCAGAGGCAGGGGACAGGAACGTATCTCAACATGTCCTGGAGTGAATTCTTCCAGAAGACAGGCATTCGGTGAGACTGATGGCCTCCATGGGCTCTGTGGGCCTCGGCAGCCAGGGCGGCTGCTTCTTCGAGGCTCCTCCCCTGCCTCTGCCCCAGATCAGCACCTACCCTCCCAGCAGTCCAGGAAACTGGAGTAGTTTTGGGCAGCGTGATCCTCCCCAGCACCTTCCCCCTGGACAACTCCTAATCCCTGGCTGTGCTCAGGCTTTGGGATTTTTTTGTTCAGAGGCCTGGGAAAGGAGGCAGGGTGGTTTGCCTCCCTCCCTAAACTGCCTGCTTGTGCCACCTTGAAGAATTTGTCCTGCCCTTGGTGAATTAGCCAGCCCCCAGTTGACAGACAGTTAGGGCTTGGTGAGGAAGCAGGAGTCCTGCTTCCATCCTGCTAATGTGCCTTCTCTCCATGCCAGAAACTGGGACCTGTGGGACCCAGACACGCCCCCCGCAGAGCGTTGCCTTCCCAGTGCCCGCCTCTTTCCTGTGCTCCACCCCTCAAGGGCCCTGGGGCCCCAGGACATGCTGTGGATGTTAGACCCCCAGGAGGATGGGGGTGAGGCCCTGTGGGCCTGGAGGGCCTCCTGGCGCCTGTCCTGGGAGCAGCTACAGCCGTGTCTGGACCGGGCTGCCACACTGGCCTCCCGCCGGGACCTGTTCTTCTGCCAGGCATTGCATAAGGCTCGCAGTGTGCTAGAGGCCCAGCAGGACCTCAGCCTGCGCCCGCTGATCTGGGCTGCTGTCCGTGAGGGCTGTCCTGGGCTCTTGCTGGCCACACTGGACCAGGGTGAGTATTCTGGATCTCTGCGCTGGGAAGTGAGACCCAGCACCACCTGCCCTCTGGATTGATGACCTGAGGGTACTAGGGAGCCATGAGACTTCAAAGCACAGAAGAGACGCAGTGGAGCTTGTTTTTAGGTTTCTGGGAAGCTTCCTTATCAGTGGGGAGTTTTTTGGTGAAAGGCTGAGGCCTGGTCCTGAGCCTCTGGGTCCTATGAGCACCAGCAGTACTGGGTGCCGAGACGTAGGTGCAGAGCCCCAGAGGGATGTGGCTGGCTCCACCTGAGGGCTCAGGCACACTGGCTGGGGCTCAGGCAGCACACCATTGTCCCAGTGACTGGAACATTGTCCCTATTAAAGTCATTCTCCTACAGCCACGCAGCTAGCTGGGGGTGGGGCTCAGACTGAACCCAGGCAGTTTGACCCCTGAGTCTGAGATCTTAACACTCTGGGCATCTTGGGTGGCAGTGAAGAGGCACAGCTGGGCTGGGCTGGGGCTGGCAGGGTGAGCAGAGAAGTAGGATGTGCATTCACCGGTAAGGATACATCTTGGGCAAAAGCGAAGACGTGTGAGGGATCTGGAGTGTCTGGGGACTGCTGCAGAGTCTCTCAGGGAACAGGGCACTGGGGGCAGGTCCCATCCCCAACCACCCCTGGCTTCTGGTCCCTCAGTTGCAGCTGGCGCAGGAGACCCAGGCGTGGTGGCCCGGGCGCTGGCCTGTGTGGCTGATGTACTGGGGTGCATGGCAGAAGGCCAAGGTGGCTTACGGAGTGGGCCAGCTGCCAATCCCGAGTGGATTCGGCCCCTCTCGTACCTGGAGTGTGGAGACCTGGCTGAGGGTGTGAAGGCACTTGCCCAGGAGCGGGACAAGTGGCTGAGCAGGTGGGTGCTAATGATGTCAGAGCTCCTGGAGAAGCCTGTGGTAATCCTTGTAGGTGGAAACCCAGAGAGAGGTGGGGTGGGGTGACCTCGGGTCACCCAGGGCAGGCAGGTCCCCAAACCCAGGCAGTCTGCCTCCAGCCCAGGGCTCCCTGCCAATACCTCTCTCTTCCCTCTTGGCAGACCAGCCTTGCTAGTGCGAGCCGCTCGCCACTATGAGGGGGCCCAGCAGATCCTGATCCGCCAGGCTGTGATGTCAGCCCAGCACTTCGTCTCCACACAGCCGGTGGAGCTGCCGGCACCTGGGCAGTGGGTGGTGGCTGAGTGCCCGGCTCGTGTGGATTTCTCTGGTGAGCCCCTTGGAGCAGGGTGAGGGTAGCCAGCCTGGAGCTGGGCTCTTAGCCCCATGACCAGCTTGGTCTTGTCAACTGCTGCAGGAGGATGGAGCGACACGCCGCCCCTCACCTATGAGCTTGGTGGGGCAGTGCTGGGCCTGGCTGTGCGAGTGGACGGCCGCCGGCCCATTGGGGCCAGGGCTCGCCGCATCTCAGAGCCCGAGCTGTGGCTGGCAGCAGGGCCTCGGCAGGATGAGATGGCCATGAAGATCGTGTGCCGGAGCCTGGAGGACCTGCAGGACTACTGCCAGCCCCATGCTCCAGGTCAGGGTACCCAGGGCATCTGCCAGTAGGGACTGCACACACAGCTAACTGGGGGGTAGGGGCAGAACCCTGGAGATACTGCTGGCCATGGGGGCCTGGCCTGAGGGCTATAGTCTGGTTGAGGAGCCCTGAGGTCACCTTGCCCAGGTGCACACAGGTGCAGGAGGTAGAACGGACACATTTGCCCATGTTGGGGAGCCCAGAGGTCTTTTTGTGGCTTGGGGGTGGGGCCTGTGCTGCTACTGGGCTTTTGTCCCCCAGATGAGCCCCATGCTGGGCTGGGAAATAGTGGAGGTGAGGTGGTATGTCTCCTTCTGTCTTCGGAGACCAAATTCCTTGCCGGGTGCTGATCCTTCTGCAGGGGCCCTGCTGAAGGCGGCCTTTATCTGTGCGGGGATCGTGCATGTCTGCTCCAAGCTCTCCCTGAGTGAGCAGTTACTTCGTTCCTTTGGGGGTGGCTTCGAGCTGCACACCTGGTCTGAGCTGCCTCACGGCTCTGGCCTTGGTGAGTGGGCCCTGTACCCCTGCTGCCTACCACTCCATGTCCCGCCCTCCAGCCTCACCTTGCATCCTCACTGCCTCTGCCCCAGAGGGCGTGGGTGGGGCAGGGCTGGGCTGGGCAGGGCTGTTTTAAGCCTGACCCCCTCCTCCCTTTGGTGCAGGCACCAGCAGTATCTTGGCAGGCACTGCCCTGGCTGCCTTGCAGCGAGCGGCAGGCCGGATGGTGAGCACAGAGGCCCTGATCCACGCAGTGCTGCACCTGGAGCAGATGCTCACCACAGGTATGGGACCGCCCCTGGCGGGACAGCGGTCACTGGCACTCTCCCAAGAGCTTCCAGGAGCTCCCTGGGCTTGCAGACAGCCACGTAACTGTGCTGCTCCTTCAGGTGGTCAGAGCTTCCTTATTACCTTTTCTGGTGGCTTTCAACTTGAAATATTTCTACCTCAAAGGAGCTGACATTTTAGCAGCACCTACTAAGTGTCAGATTATGTGCTGTACTTTTCAGGTGTGTTAGGTACCTATGTTTACATGTTTACTCCTCACGACTTTGTCACCATCCAGGACTGTCTCTTAGGGTGGAGCTGGGGAGAACTGGAGTCTGGAGTAGGGGACAGGACCTTCAGTCTACCTTTCCAGCCAACTTGGCCCTTCCTTGGGCTATGGTCATCTGTGCCCACCTCCCCTTCCTGCCGGCTACATGGGGGGCACTGTGGGCCCAGAACATGGCTGTGCTCACAGGGGGGTATTACTAGCACCAGGCTTTACCCTCCTCTCATCACCATGGCCCCTTGGACTCCATGCACAACAGGTAGCAGGCAGTTTTGTCCGATCCTAGGATGCTGTGGTCATCCAGGATGCCAGGCTTCATCCCCGTTGATTCTGGGCAGGGAACTGTCACAAAGATGTACAGGTGCTGATTATGCTATCTTTTCTGGTCACTTTGCAGCCCACTCCCCTCCTTTCATTATAATCACTCACACCCCTTAATAGGTAGTTATTAGGAAGAGGGGCGGATAGGGAAGCCTTTCCAGTTTTCTTCTGAGAGGTACGTACTGTTCAAATCCTTCATTTGGTCAACTGACAGCTATTGAGTATCCACTCAGTGTTGGGTGCTGGGGATAAAGTGAGCAAAAACAGGGCCCTTGCTCTCCAAAGTAATATGGTCCATTGAGGACAGACATTCCTTGATAACCATTTGAATGTAGAATTACAAGCCGCTTGGTGCTTTGAAGGAGAGGGGTGCAATCAGGGGCCTGCCATTAAACACCATGTTTTGGCTGTAAAGTTCCAGATGACTCCTGCCATTTGCATTTTATATATACTTTAAACCACAGGTGACAAACACAAGGCCCACAGGCCAAATCCAGTCCCCTACCTTGTTTTATCTGGCCTGGCACCTTGTTTCTACCTGGCAGCAGTGCTGAGCTCCTTGCCCCTAGTTAAGTAGTTACATTTATATAGTCCTAAAATTACATTCAGCCCTTTGAAGGCAACCACGAGGCTGATGTGGCCCCCGGCGAAAATGAGTTTGACACTCCTGCCTTAAACCCTTGTAGGCCCTTCCCCAAATATTAAGGGTCTGTCTCAGAACAATCTCAAGTTTTATTTTTTACAGAGCTGCAAGAGAAAAAGAAATCCATACCTTTCATTACTAAAGCAAGATATGAACAAGCTCTTTCATTTGAAAAGCAAAGCTGAAAGCTTATTTCCAGAAATGATAGGGTGCAGGGGTCAGTTAGGGTGCAGGGGTCAGATAGGGTGCAGGGGTCAGTTAGGCTGCAGGAAAAGCCCTCTATCACCTTTCCTTGGGGGAGAGGTGAGTGCAAGGTCTTCCCCTTCAATGTGGTTTACCTCAGCAGCAACTACGCATGAGGTCTGCAGTATAACTTGGCCTTGTGCAACCCAAGCTTGATTCTGGAATGAAATCCTTTCTCTTGTCGCGCTCATCCTGCTTCCAAGGATGGGGACAGAAGTCGAGACAGCTCACTTGGCTCAGCTGGAGTTGGGGCAAGCTGTTTTTCCACACTGGTCCCTGCCAGATGCAGGGGGCCAGGAGCCTGGGCTGGGAGAAGGAAGTTGGGCCAGATAGGCTCCAACAGTGATGGACCCTGGGCTCACAGGAGGTGGCTGGCAGGACCAAGTGGGCGGCCTAACGCCTGGCATCAAGGTGGGGCGCTCCTGGGCTCAGCTGCCACTGAAGGTTGAGGTAGAAGAGATCACTGTGCCTGAGGGCTTTGTCCAGACGCTCAATGACCACTTGCTCCTGGTGTACACTGGCAAGACCCGCCTGGCTCGCAACCTGCTGCAGGTAAGCCCCAGCCCCAGGAGGGAGGGAGGCAGAAGGCTCAGCAGGGCCCAGATCCTCATTGCATCCCTACTGCCACATCCGCAGGATGTGCTGAGGAGCTGGTATGCTCGGCTGCCTGCTGTCGTGCAGAATGCTCGCAGCCTAGTACGGCACACGGAGAAGTGCGTGGAAGCCTTCCACCAAGGTGAGGCGCTCCTTTCCCAAGGGCAGGGCACCAGGAGTGAGTGCCTTGTCACCCATGGGTCTGAGCCAGGGGGCTTTGCAGGCTTGGCCAAGGCCCTAGGTGTTAGGCCCCTGGGGACAGAAGCCTACCATCTGTCTTCCCTAGTGTCTCACTTAGGTGGGAGCCCTATCTCAGGACAATACTTGCATCATGGGGAAGGCCTCGAGCCCCACCTATCAAGGAGCAGGAAGAGGTTTGGCCCCATAGCCGAGTGTCAGTTGGAGCTAAGCAGGGCTCCAAGTGAGTGGCGGCAGTTTACTGAACACTGCTGGGCACCACATCAGCTGCTCTGTGCACATTAGCCCTCGGACAACCCTGTGAGGTAGTCTTCATTGCTCCTGTTTCCAGCCCCTGGTTAAGCAGTACCTCTTGGCACTTTGTCATCAACAAACAGGCACTGACACAATATTCTGGCTCAGGCCTGTCACTCCCCTCTTTGCCCCCACCCCAGGAAGCCTGCCTCTGCTGGGCCAGTGCCTGACCTTGTACTGGGAGCAGAAGAAGATCATGGCTCCAGGCTGTGAGCCCCTGGTTGTGCGGCAAATGATGGATGTCCTAGCCCCCTACGTGCATGGCCAGAGCCTGGCAGGGGCAGGTGGTGGGGGCTTTCTCTACCTGTTGACCAAGGAGCCAAGGCAAAAGGAGGCTTTGGAGGCTGTGCTGGCCAAGACTGAGGTACCTGATGGTGTAGGGTATGGGAGTTGGGAGGGGCGGGAGCCTTCACTGTGGTCTACCGGCTAACCAAGGGCTACAGCTGCAGCCACCGGAAGGCCAGAGATTTGCCCAGAGTCCTCTAAACACCTCTTGTCCTTTGCTCCCAGGGCCTTGGGAACTACAGCATTCACCTGGTAGAAGTGGACATGCAGGGCTTGAGCCTTCAGCTGTTGGGGAGTGAGACTTCCACCTGATACCCCTTCCCATGAGCCCTGTCCTCTGCAAGAGAAAATGTGGAGCTACAGCAGTCCCTCCCCCCCACCCCCACTTCAGAGCACTCAGTCTCCTATTCCCCACCCACCTCTGTTATCAATCTGCTCCTAAAGGAAGCTGACCTGAGTTTGGGCCCAGCCCCTTCTGAAGCCTAGTGAAATAGGGACTGTGCTTGGGAACAGGGCTGTAACCTCCTGGTTGACAGTGGCCTAGGCTTGGCCTCTGCTCCATCTGGACAGAAGGTCCTAAGCTCAGTGTCCCTTGTGGCCTTTACAAATTCCATGGCCCAGCTGGAGCCTTGATTGTTTCCCTCTCCACGAGGGCCCTAGAAGAAGATGACAACCTGCCTAAGCAGATGGCTGGGTGCCTTGGTAAGGCTGACCCTTTTGAGGCATTTCCTGTGTCCTTCCTTGGAGGCCAGCTTTTGCCTGAGTAGGGACTTCATATTTAACCTCCCAGGCTGACTTGCTAGGGGAGTGGAGGTAGGGTTGGGGTCCGTACCCATGTCTGTGGCAGCGAGCCAGCGCAGCCTTCAGCCAGTCACTGCCAACTCAGACCTTACCCAGTAACGTGGACTGTGCCCGGTGACCCAGAGCCTGTGGGCAATAGGTTTTCAGGACCATGATCTTCTTGGAATAAAGTCAACCTGCCCTTCAAAGTTGTCCTCATAAAGCTGTTCTGTTTCTGCCAGGAGGAATTCTCACCTCCCCTGGCACTGTGGGAAACTGCCCCAGGGATGACACAGCTTCTGGTGCTGAGGACCCCAGAGTGGGGGTTAGGCTCCGGGATTGGATGAGTCACAATCTATCATGTGGGTCCTGGCAGTAGCTGTGTGCTGCTCTGGGTGTGGGAGGAGGCTGAGGCTTTAGGAGTTTGCTTTCACATTACAGTGCAACTGGTAGACCTGCCTTCCCCGTGGTACCCAGCCCTCCCTGAAAACAGCACACTGGCATCTCTCCAAGGAGTCTCCTTTAATCAGGGTGGTCATAAACATCACATCCTCTTGGAGTAAACCTAATTTCCTAGGTTCCCAGAAGCACCCAAATCCTTTAGGGCCTGCAGGGAGGCAGTCTGTTTGCTGCAGTGTCCAGGGATGAGAGCATGACCACCATGCATAAGGCTGGCCTGAGCTGACTTTCCCACCCCATTAGGAGTCCAGGGGGACCCACCTCTTGGTGGGGAGAGGCTGCTCCCAGAGCACCACTCAGCTAGGTCTGCGTGCAGAGAGTGGAGTTGGTCAATGCCTTATTTCTGCTGCCAGTGGTGGAACACTCTGGGCTGTTAGACCTCTCCTGGTGCCAGAGGGCCTTGCTCATTCCTTGGCTGTGGCCACTTAGGGAATGGGCCTTGAAGTGTAATGGGCCTGGCGGGCTCACCCTGGCAGCTATAAGCGCAGCCTCTTGATGTCCTCGCCGCGGAAGTCTATGCGCAGAGCCAGCACCTGGCGTACTTCAGCAGGGGTGAGGCGCCATGTCAATGGGCCAGAGTTGGCACCCCAGTAATCTAGAATCTCAGTCACCTGTGGGAAGAACAGAGACAGTCAGCAAGGAGGGGCCTAACCTGAGAGAACGCCTGGGGCTCCAACAAATTCAGAGCTATGGTGCCCAGGAAGGAGAAAGTTCTGGCAGGGTTGGGCTGCTGGCATTTTGAGGGAGTGGCTGGGATCCAAATATAGTTTATGCCTCTCACCTCTCTGCCCAGACACCTTTCCCTGGCTAGGCAATGGGGGCCCCACATACCCGCTCCAGATTGAGGATTGTAGCCATCTGGGAGAGCCGGGCAAACTTGTCACGGATGGTCCAGGTGGTCACCGTGGTAAGGTAGGCAATGAGTGACCTCAGCTCCTTGTCAAACTGCAGACCGCCCAGCTGCAGGGAAACACAAGCCTCATCACTGTTCAAGGCTGGCCCTCTGGCCCATCAGAACTGGCCCCCAATTTCCGTTAGTGCTGGGCTGCAAGGCCATCAGAGCTTTAGGTGGTTGCAATCAGCTCTAAGGCCTCAGAAGCCATGGAAGGACTGGGTCTTGATATGTAGGGCCTGGGAATAGCAAATAGGGTATGCAAGTGACAGGACTCAACGTCCGCAGAGGAGATATGACAGAGCTGGGGACCTGTGCTCCTTTGACCTTACCCGGTTGAAGGTGGACTTCAGCACCACTCTCTCCAGTTCTGCTGCCACAAAGCTGGTCATGAGGCTGGTTAGACTGTCATAGATGACTGGGGATAGGCTGGCCTACACACAGAGGATAGACATCAGTGGGAGTCCTACCCACGCCCCCGCCTACACAGCAGAGTCTTTGGGGGATAGGGATGGTTATATGAAGCCATCGGGGAGTGTTTCTACAGACTGGGACGTAGAAGGGCTTTCAGGGTTCCCAGCAGGAGTGTGATGAGGAGCCGTAGGCTGCCAGTTTGGGCAGAAGTGGGTAATTCCATAAGCCGGTCCCCAGAGCCCCTGATTACCTTGAACTCCGCCATTTGCTGCTCCAGGTTAAGGATGAACTGTTGCACCCAAGGGTCATTGGCCTCATAGTCATTGAATTCTTCCTGTTGTTAGGAAGTGAGATGGGTCATGGGACTTCTCCAAGAACCATTCATCCTCACCCCACTTCCACCCCTCTAACAGAAGAGGTCCTTTTCCCCCCGTAGATTCTGACTCATCCACCTTAAAACCAGCTCGGACACCCCAACTGGCAGCGATTGTTGCTACTTCTGCAGCACACTTCCCACTGGCAAATGGCCCTGGGCTGTGGCCATGGCTCACACAATATGGGAAAGGTCCTGGCCTTTACTTACTCTAGCATCTCATGTTCTACACGAATAAAATCCTTAGGTTAAAAAAAAAAGGCTAAGTCAATGATAGGTAAGGCAAAAAAAGCCTCAATAAAAGAGGATGTCTCAGTTCAAGGCAAACTTCCTTTAAATGTTTTTCTGACCCTTCTGACGGTTGGAACAGCCTGTTTCCTGGGAGGAACCTAGGCTACGAGGGTGTGATGGAAATGGGCCTTTGAAGCACTTAAGGACAAGTCTGTTTAGACCAGCAAGTTTCAACTTTTTTCATCTCATGTCACACATGAACTACTAAAATTCTGCAGCACACCAAAAAATTCATTTTTTGCCGATCTGACAAAAAATTAGGTAAAATTTTAATTCATTTATACCAGACATCAATTGCTGTGTTAGCTGTCGTCATTTTTTAATTTGACAATCTAAGGGAAGAGTTCAGTGCTCCTGACTAAATGGGCAGGTATTGTATGTTTTAAAAATTCTTGCGGCACACTGGAAAATCACTGGTTTAGACCGTTCCACTGCCCTCCAGCTGGGGGCTAGGGGAACAAGGGGGTAATCCTGTGCTCAATGGCTGCCAGTGGTCACGCTGACCTCCTCGATGTTGTGGGAAACGGAGAGAAAGGTGTTGATCCAAGGCTGCACCTGCGGCTTGATTGCTGTGTTGTTTAGCTCTGTCAGCCCTTCCTGCCAAGAACAAGGTGGAGACGCATCAGACCTACAAAGCACAGCTCTCCCTCCCTTTCCTCTCTCCTACCCCACCCCTGACTGCCAGGGCATCCTTCCAGATCTGAGACTATCTGCAGGCTGTCTGAAGTGACACAGAAAATGCTGATATAAGAGGCCAAGGACAACCCAATCCTTCCCAGATCTATGCCATTTGAGGTCCAGGGCAGAGATAAGGCCTACTGGTTGGTGTGTACAATCTCAAAAGAAGAGATTTCTGAGTGCCCGGTACTGGCAGCACCTGTGCCTAAGGCCAAGCAGCAGGTCTGTGACGCCATGTGGTTCCATTCCCTCAGAGCACCTTCCTCAGGCTCTTGACACAGTGGGGCCAAGTGGAAATTCTAGAAGACCAGAATGCTAGCCTGTCAATGTGGTAACTGCACTGCTGAAAAACCAATGGGGACTTGCACACTTTCAGTGGCTTGCATGCTACTCCCTCACCCCTCCTCTCTTTTTCCTTATACATACAGCCCACAGTAAGCCAGTAACAGTCTTCTCAGAGCAACACACAGGCACAGGATTCAGCCAGTTGTTGAATCTGGGGCTTACCTGCAAGAGGTCTCGAAATTTGTTGGACACAGCAGCCAAGTCAGAAAGGCAGCTGTCAAACTTGGCCTGGGCCTGCTCCCCTCCAATGC
Source organism: Anoura caudifer (assembly GCA_004027475.1). Lineage (NCBI taxonomy): Eukaryota > Metazoa > Chordata > Mammalia > Chiroptera > Phyllostomidae > Anoura > Anoura caudifer. The sequence goes on along the minus strand of PVKU01003424.1, from coordinate 90,823 downwards.
CTTGGCTGAACAGCTTGGTACAGTCGCTCTGGGGGACAACACCAGTTTTCAGGCTTCTGCGCGCAGGCCACAGGATAGTGGGGAGAGCAGCAACATGTAACCAGCCATTTCTCCTACTCTGGCCTTCTCTGGTCACAGCTAAGGCTGATCCCAGGCAAGAGCCCTGGGTGGGTTTTAGAAACCTGGATTCTGTCCTGGTGGCTAACTACCTGGCTCCCACTTCCCTCTTTGTAATCTGGAGGTACCAGTTTAAATTCAAAGGGCTGAATGTAATTTCAAGTCCTTAACAGTTAAGAAGTAGTTACATTTATACAGTCCTAAAATTATTTCGGCCCTTTGAAGGCAACTGCAAGGCTGATGTGGCCCCCAGTGAAAATGAGTTTGACACCCTGCTTTAGAACCATTCCTACGTTAGATCCTGGCTCAGCCACCTATTAGTTGAGTGACCTTGGTCAAGTGATTTCAAGTTTCTGAACTTCAATTTCCCTGTCTACAAATTCCTGATTCCATGGTGGTTGGATGAAATGATGCACAGTGCTTACTTAGCCCAGTGCACACAGTAGGCACTAAGGACATGCTAGCTATTGTTGTAATTTTTTGTTTTAAATACTGTCACCTGGCAGCCCAAGGGAGATCATCATGCTCATAGGTAAAATTTAACTGCTTACATGTACCAGACCCTGTTCTAAGCATTTTATTTTCATTAACTAAAGTACCTACCTTATGAAGTAGGTACTATTATTATCCCTCTTCTACAGATGAGGAAATTGGACACGGAGAAGTTAATAACCTAAAGCCACAGAGCAGGAAGTTGTAGAACTGGGATTCAAGGTGGGAATTCAGGCTCCAGAGAGCCACACTACAACCCAGCTGCACAGAACTCTGCAGGGGGAGCTGCTCGAAGCTCACCATGTTTGGGCTGCTAGCTGCCCGCATTCCTTGTAGCATCCTTAGACTGTTCTCTCGGAGCCCCCAGAAACCGGTCAGCTCCGGGGCCCTCTTCCCTGTGTGTTGGCCCCCAGCCTCCTCAGCCCTAAAGCTAACACTCACCACCAGTCTGCACATTGAACCCTGTGCTTCTGCGGCAAAGCAACCTCCTCAGTACAAGTGTCACAAGGAAGGTAGGACCCTGGCCCTCTCCTTTCCCAGAGGCAGAGTTGGGTCCTTCATCTTTTAGCACTTAGAGTGACTGCTTCATGATGTTATTTGTAACTAGTAATACAATTTATTACCACTGCATCCTGCTCATGTATCAGGTGCTTTATATTATCTTACTCAATTCTCACAATTGCCCTGTGGGGTAGAGATCATCCTCCCCGTTTTACAAATGAGGAAACGGAGGTTCAGGGATGTTACCGAAGTTGCCTCAGGCTATACAACTGGTCGGTGGGTCAAGTGGACATTTGAACTCAGAATGATCTGACTTCCAAGTGCAGACAATTTTCACTATACTACCCAGCCTTGCTTTAAAAACTGGTAACAGCAACCAGCTTTCTACAATGTTTGGTGATCCTATCTCATCTTAATCTCTTATAATTATACAGGGCTTTATAATTTTTATAGTTTTCAACCCTGTTTTTTTATTATGCTACCCAGCAAACCCAAAGTAGGGTTGGAGATATGTACCTCATTTAACAGATGAGAGAACTAAAGCTTTGAGAGTTAAGGGATTTGCCCAAGGTCATGTGCTAATGTGCTGGAAGATCTAATCTGAACTCTGATCTTTCAAATCTTGGGCCGGAGCTCTTCATACTGGTTGAGATGCCTTGTTACCCCTTGACTCATTAGTCAAACATTAGTGAACCCCCTCAAGTGCTCTGAAGCAGAGCCGGCTCAATGCCAGGGCAGGCACAGTCCCCACCAGGATGAGTGCACAGGCTTCCTCTCAAAGTGAGGCCCGGGAGGGTGGAAGCAGCTAAAAGCTGACGGGCAATTTCCTCTGTACCTCCAGGGTCTTCTTCAGAGTAGAGATGTTTTCACTACAGATTTCCACGTTGTTCAGAGTCACCTGGGAGATGAGGGGAAAAGAATGTGACTTCTTGCTCATCAGTGTTTGTTGCCCAGCCCAGCACCAGAACGGCTGGCAACAGCTCTCCTGAGGCTCAGAGGAGGGCTAAGGACGGCCCACAGCACCGTCATTAGGCAGGGCCCTCAGGTCTTGGGGTGGGCAGAACAGTGAACCAGGCTTGACCTTTCTCCTCTGCCTGACACCAAGGCAGCAAAGCCAACCTGACCTCAGAAGTAACAACCCAAGGTTTCAGGTCTTTTTCCTCCACGCTTCGGCACACGGGTCTGGGAGAAACCCTAAGGTTCCAAACCTCTACGTCCAGGTCACCGATGCGAAGGCTGACATGTTAAAGAAATCCTTCCTCAGAGCCTGGCACCCAAGAAGCATTTTTCTCATCCAAATACCCTCTGCAAAACAAGTATTATCAAGCCAGCTCATAGATAGGAACAAAACTTCTCAGAAGGTGGAATGATTCACCAAGGTCAGTCAAGAATTCATTCAGCAAGTATTTACCTAGCACCTTCCAGCCACTGTTCTAGGCACCAGGGAGAAAGCAGTTAACAAAACAGACAAAATTCACCCCCTCATAGACTTTATGTTCCAGAAGGGAAGTCTGATAATAAATACATGTATTTTATAATGCCAAGCAGTGATAAACATAGTGAAGAAAAATAAAGTACGGTAACGAGACAGCAACTCAGACAGCAACAGGCTACAGAGCTAGAGCCAGGTTTAGAATTCAGGTCTTCTCACTCTAGGCCAAGGGCTCCTTCTCTCATGATTCAGTGGACTTTTAAGCTAGGTGCAGAAATACCAATCATAAAAAGCAGCGTGTGATAAAGTGATAATTAAGGCACAAACTGCTATGGACATTTGAGGAAAGAAACAACATTTGGTCTGAGGCATTCAAGGAAAGCTCTATGGCAGAGTTGTTAACTGAGCTGAATTTGAAAGGCTGGAACAGCCCTGACTGGGTAGCTCAGTTGGTTAGAGCATTGTCCTGACATGGCAAGGTTGTGGGTTCAATCCCTGGTCAGGGCATGTACAAGAATTAACCAATGAATGCATAAATAAGTGGAACAACAAACTGGTGGTTTTTTCCTTTCTTAAATCAACTAAAAAATTAAGAGGCCAAAACATGGCTGACAGGAGATGACAGTGAGTACCTTTCTCCACCCCCACCAGCCTCTTTCTAGCCCACTGTTCAATATTTTCCTAATGATACTCAGGATGATTTGATATTGTTTGTTTCTTGCCTACCTTTCTCACTAGAATGACAGTCCCTGAAGGCAGAGATCTAGTCTGTCTTCTTTACTGCTATGTCTTTAGTAGAGCATTGTCTAATAGAACTTTCTTCATGATGAAAATATTCTAAATCTGAACTATCCAGCATGGTAGTTTCTAGCCATGTGTGACTATTGAACCTAGAAATGTGGCTAGTGCAACACAGAAATAGATTTTAAAATTTAAACTTAGCCATGTCTGGCTGGGAGCTATCATACTGAACAGTGCAGCTCTAGAACCAAGAGCAGTGCCTGAAGTTTCCAGTAAATATTTGTCAAATGAATGAGTGAGTGAATGAATGTGTTATGGAGAGGAAAGAACATAACCAAAAGCAGAGTGGTAGAAAATTGCAGAAGGCGTTCGGGGATCAGCAGAGGCAGTGCGCAGACAAATGCAGAAAAATGGTAAGAGGCACAGCTGCAGAGGTGGGTGAGGTTAGAATGGAACTTGGGTGTCACGCTGGCCTATGGACAATGGGTGACACTAAGGATTATTTAAAGCAGGTGAATGCCCCATGAGCACAGCTGTGGGTTGGGAGTACTAACCTAGAGGCCGTGTGGGGAAGGAATTGAAGTTTGCGAGGATCACCCAGCCTCTGAACCGGTGTGCTGATGGCATGACCAAGGAGGCAGAGGTGATACAGGGAGAAGCCAATTTTCAAGAGATGAGTTAGGAGTTTAAGGATTGCAGGGTAAGAAAAGAGTCCCAGAGCCCCAGGGTTGGGGGCGAGGTTAGGACATCCCTCGTCTCCCGAGAATGCTTCCCTTATCAGTGTCCTGCAGCCGACACCGAAAAGTCCCGATACTGACCGTGCCAAGGCTGTGCTGTTGAGGATGGGTAAGGTTCAAGGCCTTTTGTTAGTGTGCCTCAACACCAGGCTGCGAACAGCTGCTCTCAGGAATTAACTGCACTGTCATGACAACTCAAGGATGAAGATGACAATATAAATGTTTCTAAGGCACTGAAGGGCACTAAGAATAATGTCATGAGGAAAATGGATTTGGGTTCAAATGGTATTGATTTCAAAATTTCCTTGTACCGTCAGCCCTTGTAAGCAAGGACTCAATGGGCTTATCCCAGCTCACAGTGAATATGTCAGCGCTGGTGGGGAGTTCGTCTTGACAACCAAGTGAATCAAGGTGACATAAGTGGACCCTGTGGTGGGAGTCATGACATTTTAAGTACTTGGTATCAAAAAAACTAGAAACCTGTCATCAAGCATTCAGCATCACCTTTTTTTTTTAAACCCTCACCCAAGGACATTTCTTTCATTGCTTTTACAAAGAAAGAAAGGAAGAGAGGGAGAAACATCAATGTGACAGAGAGATGTCAATTGGTTGCCTTCTCGTACAAGCTCCAATTCGAACCTGCAACCTGGGTATGTGCCCTGATGGGGAATCAAACCAATGACCCACGTGTGCCCTGATGGGGAATCAAACCAATGACCCACGCTCCAACCAACTGAGCCACACCGGCCAGGGCAGCATGACCTTTCTTATTTGCCTTATCTTCTGGGCCCTCAAACAGTGAAACTGTCTGAATGGGAGTAGCCAATGCATGAATGCACAGGCATTAGTTTAATGGGGACTTGTGGGGCCAAGTGGTGGAAAAGAGGACGAGTGGAGGATGGATCAGGGGGTCTTGAACAAACCACCAGGCAAAGACACCTAACTTTGTTGTGGGAGATCACAAGAAGTCATTTCTGAGCAGAGAAATGAAAGAATGAAATAAATTCTGTAAAAAATGGAATGGGATGTAAATAAAATGAAAAATTTAAGTCAATCCATGATCATATGAAGCTGGCTGCCAGACATTTTGGCAAAGTTCTCCCAAAGCACCACACTTAAAAGCAGCAGTTTCTTGGAGCTGATACTTTTTTGGCAACAACCATGACATTCCAGATTGATGGAACCCCTGCCCAGGGAAAATATTCTCAATGACAAGAAGAGAGGGCGCTGCCTAAAGAGCCTGACCCTGGATCTGGAGAAAGACTAGTTACTGTGGGTTTCCTTGTAGAGACGGGGTAGATGGTAGCATGTTTAAGTTTCCATCTGAGAAAGTAACTGCTCTGAACTCTTTTGGGAGTTAGGAATCTGAAACGCTAAGGACCCTGCTTCCAGAAAATACACACATGTATACACTTTTGCATCCAACCCCAGGGCGTTCAGAGACCCCATTTGTGTACTGACTGAGAGCTCTGCCATTGCGTCTCCTCCAGCCTCTGACCCTCAGGAGCCAAGAAGACCAGAGTCTGGCCAACATAAGCACAAAGCAGAACGACCTCTGGCAGTCCCATTTGTGCCAAGACAGCAAGTCCCAGGGAGGCCCGAATGTGAGCTCAGGACTCCTGTGTTCTTTTTAGCTCATCACAAACTAGCCGTTACCTTTTACAAATCCTCTCACCCTTCCATGCTTCTCCTGTGCCAGCTATCACACAACTGGGAAGACTCATGGCTTCATCACATCTGTCATTCCGGGTAGTTAAGGGCTTTCATAAGGTCACCTTTCTGAGAAAGGTGAAAGCCTAAGAAGTGTGCTAGAGAAGCAGTCCTGGTAGGCTTAAAGGAGTGGCACCCTACCCGTGCTGGGGGACTGTTCTCAAAGGAGCGTTCTGGAGGCTGGCAGACATTCCAGGTGGTTCTGTGGTAGCTGCAACCCAAGCTTGATACTGGGTAGTGCTGTTAGGAATGAGCACTCCAGAAATCTGAAACACCCAGCTTTCCAGGCAAGGAACAATGTCTGTCCTGGCTCAGGCTCCTCAGAAATACGTCCCTGGGTAAGAAATGGTTTCAGAACCTTCTAGAAGGAGCTTTCCTTAAAGGAGTTTTCCTTCTACACAGACACTAGAAGAAAAGGCTCCAGTTGAAGGATATACTGTAGCTTAGAGGTCACAGTTTAACCTCTTGAAATTAACCAACTCAGCTCCCAGCCAGTGGGGCTACCTACCAGGAAGGACAGCTTGGCCTCGTCAGTACTCTCAATGCCTTTTGTGTCGAATTTGCCCTGCTGGAGACTGCTGTGCATGATGTTCACGGCACTTGTCACCCCACGCTGGATGTCCTGGAAGGTGGTGGCTGGGAAGCCCATCCGCAGCTTGTTACACAGAACGTCCCTGGGGGCAGAACGGCATATGGGGATGGATGGGGATTGACTGCTCCATGTGGCCTCTGCGACAGAGGACCAGAGGGCCCCCTACCCTGATCTGGTAGCACAAGTTGCTTTTTGCGGGGCATAACCAATCCTTGAGACAACTGTAGGAGACCCTAAGTAGCCAGGGTACGAGAAAGACCAACACCCCTCGAGGGCACTGATGATGAGCAAAGAGAAGACTAGCTAATTCTCGTCTTCCTATGAGGCTTTCAGTTATTATTGCTGAACTCCAACAACCTCAGCAATCCAGCTTAATGAAAGGGAGAGCTGAGGAAGAGCTGGAGATGGGTTTTGAGACATCAGTTCCGGACTCTAGTCCATATTCCACCATGTGTAAGACGTGGCATCTTTGACATGGGATGGAATCCCCTTAAGCCCCAGTCTCCTCATCTGTAAAACAGAGCTAATAGTTCCTACCTCACAGGGTTGCTATTAGGACTGAATAAGAGCAGGCAATTAGCATAGTACCTGGCCTGTAGCAACAGTAACTATGATTGTTAATATTACAATTGCTGCCTTTGTTTGAGCTGCCTGTTCTTCTGTAGGTCTGAGGGCCAATGACCCCTCAATCCAGTCCAGGGAATGGAACAGAGACTTGGCCCATGAGCTATGTGGCTGCCGTGCAGCTGCCTGGAGCTGAGGATGTAGTGCTATGGATAAGAGGTTATATCCTGTATACAACTGAACTATTATCAAAAGGAAAAAAAAGGAAGAGACAAATGCACCTCAGGAAGCAATCACAATTAGGACCCTTGCGCCTCCTGGAAACGAGAAAGAGCAGCAAGCACACCTGAAGTCGGACTCCAGTTCTGTGGTGGCGAGGTTGATCATGGCACAGAGACAGTCGATGCTGGAGCTGGACAGAGCCCGCCCAATGCACTTCTTAACAATGTAGAAGACGTCGTCCACCATGCTGGATGTCAACTGGCCCTTCTCATAGGTGTCCAGGGCCACAGCCTACCAAAAGGCAAAGCACCCGGTAAAGGCCTCAGTTCTGCATGTTGCTGTTCGAGCTGGTTCTGGAACAGGCCCTGTTTTCTTTTCTATACCTTGTCCATGTTTTTCCCCACGTGGTTTATTTTGGCCACAGCTGGGGGTGGATACTTATTAAAATACCTCACTTCCCCACTGATCACTTTGTTAAGAAATTAAGTATTCAGGACCCTTTGCCTTGAGGACAACTGTTACCTGGGATGTAAGGTGACGGAGAGGACCTTCTTCCCTGAGGACCCTCACCTGAATACCTCTAGGGAGGCAGGAACAAGGAGACTCCCTGCGGAGCTGAGGTGTTCTAACCATACAAAGTGGTGCCACTCAGTCTGCATGCATGGGTATTCTCAAAGCAGGACCAAGATATATGACCTGCCCGGCTGTTTCCTTCAGCCTGACTTCTTGGACAGAAAGGCCCCATTTCCAAGGGATGTATCCTCTGTCCTACCTTATTCACAGTCTCCCTCATGAAGTACTCCTCCATGGTAATATATAAACCAATCAGCTCCTGCATGGTACAGCTCAATAGGCAATTATTGAGGAGTTTGTCCAGACACTTCTGGTGCTCTAGGTGACAACCAGAAAAGAATACTCACTTTTGTTCCTCAAGGGAAACAGATCAACCTTCTTCATTTTTTCACATTCCTTTCTAATCTTTATTTCAAATTTGTACATAACTTACATGATAATAATCACAGTATAGGTATAATTTTGTATTGTACTTTAAAAATTATATCATAAATATTTTCAGTGTTTATACATAGCCTTTTTCTTCTTTTAGCTTACTTATTTTTAATTACTATGGTATTTTATCAGGTAGAGAGTCTATATTTTTAAAAACTATTCTCATATATTAAGGTAACTGGTTATTTTCAAATATTTTGCCATTATTAGACATAATTGGAAATCATAGTAATTGGAGATTATACTCCAATTACTTTGAACTTTTTTAAATAAAGATTTTATTTTTTTATTTTTAGAGAGAGGGGAAGGGAGGGAGAAAGAGAGGAAGATAAACATCCATGTGTGTTGCTTCTCCAGTGTCCTCTACTGGGGACCTGGCCTGCAACCCAGGCATGTGTCCTAACTAGGAATTGAACTGGTGACTCTTTGGTTCATAGGCCAGCTCTCAATCCACTGAGCCACACCAGCCAGGGCATACAGTGAACATTTTAATACAAAGAACTTTTAACTTCTTTTTCATTATTTCCTTAGAATTAATTAGTAAGGCTCAAAAGATGTAAGTTCTAGGGAAAGAATAAAACATACTGGGCATAATACATTTCATTCTCTAAACCAGTAAATTTCCTGTGATGATGGGAATGTTCTATATTTGTGTTGTCTAATATAGTAGCTACTATTGAACAACTGAAATGTGGCTAATGTGACTGAGGATCTGAAATTAATTAATTAATTAATTTTTAGACAGAGGGGAAGGGAAGGAGAGAGAGAGAGAGAGAAACATCAGTGTGTGGTTGCCTCTCAAGTGCCCCCTACCGGGGACCTGGCTCGCAACCCAGGCGTGTGCTCTGACTGGGAATCGAACTGGCAATCCTTTGGTTTACCGGCCTGAGCTCTATCCACTGAATTTTTTAAAAGATTTTATTTATTTTTAGAGAGATGGGGAAGGAAGGGAGAAAGAGAGGGAGTGAAACACCAATGTACAGTTGCCTCTTGCACACCCCCTACTGGGGACCTGGCCTGCAACCCAGGCTTGTGTCCTGATGGGGAATCAAAGTGGCGATGCTTTGGTTCACTGGCCTGCACTCAATCCACTGAGCTACACCAGCCAGGGCCTATTCACTGAATTTTTAATGTTATTTCATTTTAATTAAATTTAAATTGTTAACATGTGGCTATGGCTACTATAATGGACAGCACAGCTCTGAGCAGTTATAGTTGGTTTCAAGTCTCCAATTTGAGGAATTTTTTAATAGTTACCCAGCAGGAATTAAATATTCTTAAAAACCTAGAGAGTCAATTTATAAATAAAATAGAACTAGGTATGGCCCTGGCTGGTGTAGCTCAGTGGACTGAGCATGGGCCTGTGAACCAAAGGGTCACCAGTTTGATTCCCAATCAGGGCATATGCCTGAGTTTCGGGCCAGGTCCCCAGTAGGGAGCACGTGAGAGGCAACCACACACTGATGTTTCTCTCTCTCTTTTTCTCCTTCCCTCCCCCTCTTTCTAAAAATAAATAAGTAAAGTCTTAAAAAAAAGAACTGTGTTACACTTTTTTCCAATGTATTTATCTCTTCAAAAATTGTGACTGAGAGAACTGAGAGACTAAGGGAGAGGGCGAAATCCTTTTCATACTATATACTCTTTTTGTGTACCCTTTCTTTACACTATACACTCTTTTCTCAACATGATACCTCCATACTACATTGAGGTATAACTTATGTACCATAAAATTAACCCACTGTATGTATTCAATTCAACGATTTTTTTAAAAAACTATACAGAGTTTTGCAACAATCAGTTTGGAATATTCCTCACTCCTAAAAGTTCCCTCATGAAGTTATATATTTCTTTCCTCCCTTCCTTCTTTGCTTGCTTGCTTGCTTGCTTCCTCCCTCCCTCCCCCTACCCCCCCACCACTTGCACCTTATCACACACTTAAATACCAGTCCCTAAACAAAGCTGGTAAGGAAAAGAGCAGAGGAAAATAATCTAATCATTCTGGGCATTAGCCTTCCTCCTCTGTAAAGTGATTAGATGGTTTCAAAGGCCCAGTCCAATCCCTAAATTTGGTTAAGTCTAGATTTTCTCCTGGGAGTCGATTTTCCTATAGATGCCCCCCCCCCCACCATGCTGACAAGCCACAGTTTTTCCTTATTAAGAGATCTGTGGCTTAACTATGAAACAACAGTGCCAACCATACCCTAGCCCTCCCAGGGAATATGGGAAATGCCTTTTACCTTGCTTTACTTCCTCTGAGGCCATGGAGTCTCCCACCTCAAAATCACAGCTGATCCTCTTCCTGAGGAAGCTTAAGTACAACTCACTGCGGGCATTCATCAGGGTGACCTCAGTCAAGATGGGGTCCAGTTCCCTGAGACACATGGGGCAGAAGAAATAAGCAGGAGGACACTGGATTCCCTCAGATAAAAGCAAAGTCCCAAACACCCCCTCCCCATTGGGACCAGGTCTCTGCCAGATGGTCATCCTGGTTCTGCTGATCACATTATAATCAGAGACAGCTGTCAATCACATGTTCCACTTACATGTTTCAACCAAATCATGTAATGATTTGGTGACTCACCCCCCACAATCCTGCCTGGGCTAAATAAGAGATTAGGAGGTGTGTTTTTGTTAGCACTTTGAGAAAAAATTATCTATGCTTCATGGGAAAGAAAACACACCTCCCCAACTTCTTACTTAGCTGTGATGAGATTTTGGGGGCATATTATTAAACTGTCCCACACCCATTCATAGCCAAAACAATCTAAAAACACAAAACAAAAATAGCACTAAAAAAAAAAAAAACAATTAAGTTGGAGGATTCACACTTCCCAATTTCACAACTTACTACAGCAATCAAGATAGTGTGGCACCGACATGAAGGTAGATCTACAGACTGACTGAGTCCAGAAACCTTGACATTTATGGTCAACTGATCTCCAAGGGGAGTGTTAAGACAATTCAGTTAGAAAAGAATAGCATTTTCAACAACTTGTGCTAGGATAACTGGTATGTACATTTAAAAAGTAAAGAGGTTGAATCTCTATTTCAGTTTATATACACAAATTGATTCATTTTCCACACTTAAGTTCAAAAGACCCTTTCAAAACATAAATCTGGTCACATCATAATCAAGATTTCCATAGCTCTTAGGAAACCAGACCTGGAATGGCCTAACTCTAAAAACCTCTTCAGATTCATCTCATACTAGGTTCTCCCCAACTCTTTGCACTTCAACAACATTGGCCTTCTTTCATTTTTTCAAAAACAAGGACTTTTGCACACACTTTCCCTGCTCTAACTGGCACACTGTTTACCTCTTATTTCTACTTACTACTCTTAAGGTCTTAGATCTAAGGTCATTTCCTCAGGAATTTTTTCCTTGAACTTCATCAGCTTAGATTATATCCCTTCATTAACATGTTCTTCTGTACCCTACCCTTAGTATGTCATAGTGGCTAACAGCATGAACCCCAGAGTCAGACTGCTTGGATTCCTTTATGGGCTCTGCCACTTTCTAGCTACATGACCTTGGGCAAGTCACTCAACCTCTCTAGGCTTTGGCTTCCTCATTAGTAAAAATTGCTTATGGATTAAATCAGTGATCCTCAGCTGAGAGTGACTCTGCACCTCAGGGAAAATTTGGCAGTGTCTGGAGACATTTTTGGTTGTCACGACTGGAGGGTGTTATCAGCATCTAGTTAGTAAAGGTCAGGGATGCTAACTATCCTACAATGCACAGCACAGTCCTCCACAACAAAGAATTACCAGCCCAAATGCCAACAGTGCAGAAGCTGAGAGAGCCTAGATTAAATGATTTAACATTGAAGAGCTTAGAACAGTATCTGGCATATAGTAAACATCACAGACCAGAGATGCCACAAAGAAAGAGTTAGGTTTGTTTTGCTCACTTTGTTTGCTGCTATATTCCCAGTGCAAAGGGTCAATGCCTTCCACGTAATATATGCTCATTAAAAATTTGCTGATTGAATGAATACATTTTTATAATGTTTGGATTTTCTTTTAACAAGCATATATGATTTTTATTAGAAAACTTAAAAGTTTAAAATTTTAGGACAGTAGACCTCTGGAGGAGGGAGGGGAGAAGAGTCATTTTGGGGACTTCACAAGTATAGGTAACCATTTTTATCATTCTTTATGAAGCACCTGCTATATACACATGCTTTTGTTTGTATGACATAATCCATTAAAGAAAACCAATAGCCATAGATAAAGTATTTTTAAAACATAGACCACATTGTAACATTAGTTTCTGGGTGATATATGATTGCCAACTCAAACACCCATGGGCTGAAGAAAAGAGGATTATTACCTTGGTTCTATTTTTTCTGCAGCAGAATTTCTCAGGTTGTTCTGGACATGCCGAAACTGCAAAACACCAAAAATGAGAATGGTTTCCCTCACCCTCCTCTATCTGCCTCTTGCTGGTGACACCCAAACTTCTGGCATACAAGAACGTTTAGGTTTAGTCTGCTTCACAGGCAGATCAAAAGTAGGCTTTCAGGATGATGAGCCAAAGGCTGACTTGATTTAGATGGTAATGCTCACCTCTATTATTACATTTAAAGTGATGCAATTGGTGCCCTGGCTGGTGTGGCTCAGTGGATCGAGCACCACTAAAAGTCACAAGTTTGTGACTGGGCACACACCTGGAGTGCAGGTTAGGTCCCCAGTTGCGGGTGTGCAAGAGGCAACTGATGGATGTCTCTGTGCACACTGATGTTTCTTTCCCTCTTTCTCCCTCCCTTCCCCTTCTGTAAAAGTAAATAAATAAAATCCATAAAGTTATGCTAATGGTGTTCTAATGGACTACTGTCTAGATGCTATGGGGCTACTATTTTCTAAGTCCTGCTCTTTACTTTCTCTATTCAAAGGAATGGAGAAATAAAGTTCTGAAAAAGCAAATGTTACCTTTAGCACTTAAGGGAACTAAGGAGAAACGTGAACTGTATTACTCGACACTTAAAAGGTCTTCGTAAATAAAATTCTTATTATACCACTGGAAAGCACGGAGCACTTTCTGTGATAAAGAACTGGTTTAATGTTTCTGTGGTGCTCCTTTCAGGAGGCCCTTTCCAGTTCCTTCGCAACCCTGTACCGAAGCCATCATCATCTTGAGTCCACCTCAGGTCCTGATGGGCAGGATGCAGGCCGGTGTGCATTTGGCATTTATTTTTCTTCTGTCTGCATCTTTTTCTCTTTTCCCTCCAGTTTGTTCTATTCAGTGTCCTTGGTTAATGCTGCTTCTAAACCACTTGTTGCTTCCCCTGCTCACCTGCTGGTGGTAGTTCCTCTGCTTGATGAACTTGTCTACCACCTTCTCCACCTGTCTGTCACATTCCACCTGCAGGTACTTTATCAGGGTATAAAGTCTTCCTGGCCCATAATATGTCTCCACTATTGGTTGGTGAGTTTCCACAATGCGGGCAATCCCTAGAAAGAAGAAAGTGAGAGGGCTGAACTCCAAATATTCTTCCCACAAAATACACTCCTTTCTTCCAGCCAAGGCTGATCCAGGCTCTAACTCAACCTCTTTTGGTTGTTTTACCTTCCAAAATGAATACAAATGGTTCTTGTCAGTGCTGGAAGTTGCTAAGTAAAACTATCTGTTAAATATGCTCTGTGCCTGGTATGCCAGAAAGCCTTTCCTAAGTTATATTGATGGTTTCTATAGGAACATCTTTAAAAACCAGCATCATTCTCTTCCCAGGAATGTATTTTAATGGTTAAATTTATTCTTAGAGATTGGTCTTGAGGGCTAGGGATGATCAGACTAATCTCTGCTAATCAGATACTGAACTGGGAAGTTAATTCTCCAATAAACCAGTATATAGCAAATTACAGGATTAAATTAAAGGCATCAGGCCAGAGGGGAGAGAAGAAAATCGAGGAAGCAATTATTAGCTACGTAATGTCTGAAGTCTCCCTGGAGTGGAGAAAGCAGCTTGCCTTCAAACAGGAGAGTGAGTGTGTCTGCAAAGATGATCGCAGCTCTTCGATCGCTCATATCCGTCCCTAGTACCAACAGCAAGTTCTCCTCAGCTTTACTGGCCACCTGAAGAAAAAAACAAACCGCATGTACTTCTCAGACCAAAGGCTAACCTCAGATTTGCAAAAAGACTTCCCATTGCCTTTCCTTTCCCACATGTCCCTGATGCCCTGACAGCTTCAGCCGCACAGAGGAACTTCCCTTGAAAGCTCTGGGTTGTCTAAGCCTCAGGCAAGACAAGAAGCTCGAACACAGTGGCAGCAGCTCTTCTTCCACTCAGAGGCAGAAATAATGCTTTTCTTCTCTTTGGAAACATGTACTGCCACTAGCCAAGGGAGAGAGCCCCCAATTTCAATAGTTGTGTTAACGTGTAATTCAGAGTTATCATTAATGGTGTTTCATTAAGCAGCACAAGGAATCTGGGCACCGCTGAAGGGGCTTGTAAAGGATTAAAAGTAGTAGCCCATCAAGGTCCCAGATGGCAAAGTAAGGATTTAAAAAAGTACCACAGAGCAGCTGCATTTTATTTTTAATTAATTATTTTTTTAGAATGGGCAGAACACAAATACTTAAATGTTCAAAAGGAACAAAGGAGTGTTTGGAGAGCAGTGGTTCTTCCTCTTACCTGTGTCTCTTGGTCTCCTAATTCCCGTTTTTAGAGGTAATTACTGCTAACCCTTCCAGAAATACCCATGCCTATACAAGCACACATCTTTATTGCCATGCCCCTCATTTTAAACAGGAACGGTAGCATACTGTTGACTTACAAACCACATACACTAGAGAGTGAAATCTGTCAGCACATATGGAATTGTCTTGCTTTTCTTAATGGCAGATTAGTGCTCCGTTAGAGAATTTTGGGGGAAAGGGCAGGATGCACTTTGACATACAGCTTAAAAAAAATGACAATCTTCTGCTCACATGCCTGTTAGGATTTGCTTCTCTCCATCTGGGCGGGGGTGGGGGGTGGGTGGGAAGAGGGCTAGGACTTTAACTGGAGCCTTCTTTTTCAGAATTTAACCTCAAGTGACCTAACTTGCTTCACGTCACTGTGGCTTATTTTGAGACTCAATCCTGGTTACGAAGTCTTAAAACCACTAACCAACAACTTTGAATGCTTTTAAAAGAAGCCAGTTCCTGGCTGACACTTGAAAAGGTTAAGTCAACTTGTCAGAGAATTTGCATTTTAATTTTCCTTTATGTTCACTTGGTCTGTTGGAAATAAATGTGCACCAGCAAATGTCTAGGCCATGTCTGGTACACAGCAGACTGGCAACAGACAAATGTTGAATGAATGCACGTATCCAGTCCTGCCGAGCTATAGCAAGAGCAGAAAAGGAGTCAAATCCAGAGGTGAGAATGTATCCACAGACACTGGATCTACTCAGTGCTCCAATCTGTAGGCAGAGAACCACACCATTATCCTGCCAAGCAATCAGGGACTATACCTGTTTGCAAAGGTATTCTGAGAACTTGCTTAATCCATCTTCATGCAAACCCAGTAGCGGAAAGATCTTGAAGAAGCGCTCCACCTGGGGCAGATCCCCTTCCTTAGTGGCAATAGCAAACTTCTCTGTTACAATGGCTTTGAGACGCTGTTCAGCTTCTTGCAGCAATTTCAGGTTGGCATCAATCATGCTCCCTGTGCAATGGGGAGAAAGTGAAAATTAATGCCACTTTTCATTCAAAAAAATATGTATTAAGCATTTACTGTGTGTAAGACACTGTACTAGCAATATGGGTAACTAAAAGCTAAATCAGCCATAATCCTATCATCACAGAAGTTATAATTGAGTGAAAGAGATAAACTTTGTGCACAAATAACTACAATAAAATTCAGTATATGATAGGTATCATAATAAAGGTGCCTACAAGTCACATTTCTGGTTGAACTAATCTCAAAAGCCTTCTTAAAGAAGGTGACATCTCATTTTTTAAAGATGGGCAGGATTTTGAATCCTGGCTGGTGTGGTTCAGTGGACTGAGCACTGGCCTGAAAACTAAAAGGTTGCTGGTTCAATTCCCCCATCAGAGCACATGCCTGGGCTGCAGGTCAGGTTCCCAGTGGGGGGCGTGTGAGAGGCAACTGATCAATGTTTCTCTCCCACACTGATGTTTCTCTCCCTCTCTCTTGCTCCCTCCCTTCCCTTCTCTCTAAAAATAAATTATTTTTTAAAATTAAAAAAAAAAAAAAAAAAAAGATGGGCAGAATTTTGATACCTGAACAGGAAGAATATACATTTCAGGCAAAGGGAATGAAATAAGCAAAGGAATATAAAGAGAAAGATAAAACAAATATTTGCACAGTATTATAAGTAGTACTATAGTTATGTGCAGATTGTCAACTATGTGGGAGGTTGGCACCCCTAACCTCCATATTGTTCAAGGGTCCACTATATATGCCCTAGCATTTGGAGCCTAATAAATATTTGCACAATGAATGGATATATGAGTGAACAGCATGAAATAAGGCTCGAAATAAACAAGGCTAGAAAGGGTGAGTTGAGATTATGGAAGGCCCAGATTACAGGGTTAAGAAGTTAATTTTTTATGTAGGCAATATGGGCAAGTGGAAAAAAACCTACTGGCCAGAGAACAGTATTTCTGGAGTCAGTTTCCTTTTCCATAAAATAGGAATAAGAACACTGCCCTGGGATGGTCTAGGCCTGTTTCCAAACAGGGTCTAATGCCAGATAAGGACATTTCCTGACAACAAATGCCCTTCCCGCCATGACCAGTATGCCTCAGTTGGTTGGGCATTGTCCACCAAAGCGAAAGGTTGCTGGTTCGATTCCTGGTCAGGGCACACGCCTGGGTTATGGCTTTGGTCCTTGGTCAGGATACACATCAGAAGAAACAGAATGATGCTTCTTTTCCTCTCTTTCTTCCTCCCTTCCCCTCTCTCTAAAAATAAATAAATAAAATTTTTACTAAAAAACAAATAACCCCCCCGCAAAAATGCCCTTCTCCTGGTTGAGTGTGTCTTCTTCGGATTATAGATGCTTGTAACTTAACTAGAAATCAACAGTTTGGGATGCTGACCTTCTTTGCCCTGTCGGCTGAGCTCGATGACTGACTTGTCCAGGCACAAGTAGCGATGAATGTGGGCTGCAGCCTGCTCATAGTCTTCATTCCTCAGAGCAGTCTGAACTCCATCCATGCAGAACTTCAGGTCCAGGATATCATCAGCTCTCTGAATGGCTTGATAGAGGCGGTTCTGCAGAAAGACTCTGTGCTCAGAAACAATGTTCTATTCTTTAAAAAACACCTCTTCAGAAGGTAGGGAGATTAAGGTTAACCATATGTCCTTCGCAGCCCTCATTGGTGAACTAAAAAACACTACCACTCACAAAACTGTTGTTGCTAATGACCAAGACCCCTGATAAGTATCATGCAATTTAATTTATGCGCACAGATCATTCAACTAATGGAAAAACAGGGGTTATCTATATTTATATTTGGCTTATATTGTTAATTTTATAATAAAATCAGCATGTTTTTGACATTTTACTTATAAACATTTTTCTCTCTTTCGAGTTCTGGTTCAGAAAGAATTCAGAGCCAAGACTCAAACTGCGACAAAAGTTTATTTAGAAGTCACAGAGGTAGAAGAAATGGGCTTAGAAAACAACTTACAGAGGCAAAAGAAGCTTAGCAGAGAGAAAGGTAAATAAAGGTAACGCACCTGGAGCAGGAAAGAGAGGGATGGAAAAGGCATGGGCATGCTCCCCAGAGGGAAAGCTCCTGTATTGGACATTTTTGGAAATGTGACATTGTAAACCAAGTTATAAGACAAACAAAATGTGTGAAAAGTATTTTTCTTTTATAATGAGCAAGAATGTTTAAAATAACCTTTAATATGTGAGTTGGTGGCTGCACTGCTTAGTTTTGTGGTTATTTTTGTAGAATCTGAACAAATAGATCAGGAAAAGTTATACTATTTCACAGAGCAAACCAAGGCAGGGAGTGACTTCTTTGAGTCCAGACTTTGTGCTATTCTGTTTGGTATGTTAGCCACTAACCACATGTGGCTACTGAGAACCTGAAATGTGGCTAGTCCAAATTAAGGTGTGTATGCATAAAATACACACGGGATTTCAAAGATTTAGCACAAAAAAATGAGGATAAAATATCTCATTAATATCATTTTACAGTAACTACATATTTAAATGATCTTGTAGACAATGAGTTAAATAAAGCATATTTAAAATTATTTTCATGTATTTAACTTTTTTAAAAATAATGTCTACTAGAAAATTTAAAAGTACATGTGTTGTTGGTATTAAATATCTTCCAATTTGAATGATTTTTATTTCATTTTCGTACCTAATAGCCCTGGCTAGAACCTCCAGTAAGATGATGAAGAGAAGCAGCAAGAACTGACATCCTTGTTTTGTTCCTAATCTCAGTGGGAAATCAATCAGTATTTTACCAGTAAATATGATGCTTTCTGTGGGTTTTTCATAGATGCCCTTTATCAGGTTGAGGAAATTCCTTTCTAGTTCAAGTTTGTTAAGTGTTTTTATAAAGGGAATTAAATTCTGTAAATTACTTTTTTTGAGTCTGAGATGATCATGTGGTTTTTCTACATTAATTTTCATATGTGAAACCAACTCTGCATTCCTGGGATAAATCCCACTTGCTCATAGTATAGCCCTTTTTATATGCTGCTGGATTCAGTTTGTTAGTGTTGTTGAAAATTTCTATGTCTATATTCATAACAGCAGTTGGTTTAGAGTTTTCTTATGATATCTTTGTCTGGTTTTGTTATCTTGTGTTAGATTTCTATTGGATGTTGCTGCTCTATTTTCTAATGTGGTGGCTTTTCTACTGCCCTCTTAACTCAAACATCAACACCATAATGGGATTACCTTGGCCAGGTCAAGCTGACGAACTTTGCTGGACACATTCTCAGCTAGGCTGCAGGTAAAGGTGATCATTCCAGCTAGCTGCTTTGCATCACCTTCAATCAACTGCAGATTGGGACTAGAGATACACATTATCAGTACACATGTCCATAGCAGCAGAGGGTAGGAGTAAGAGATGGAAGTGTTTTTGCAGATGGAGACTACGTCTTCTACTTCTTTTGTACCTCCCCAAATTCTTAGCTTAAACCACTCTATTAAGTTTTTCTTCCCTAAGAGTGTTTTACTGTAAACTCCAGCCTATGCGTAATAAAAAATTAATTTCTATAAGTACTAGTGACACTGCTAAATAGGTACTGCCAAAGAATTAGAGAACAGATTCTCCAAATTGTTTGTTTCCCTCCCAATTGTTAAGTGAGCAGAAAATGCACTAACCAACAATCTGAGAGGATGATGAGAACACAGCAATTTTTATAACTGGCAAATACACAAAATTTATGAAAACAGTGGTTCTCAAACTTGAGCCATGCACCAGAACCTCTTGGTATGCTTGTTAAAATACAGATTCCTGAGAACCATCCCCTGAGTTTCTGCTCCGGTAGGTTTGGGGTGGGACGCTAGAATTTGCATTTCTAACAAGTTTCCAGGTAGCATGGGTAATGTTGATACTGCTGGTCAAGGTCACTTTGAAAACTATTTAACTGTACCCTTAGGTGTCCACTTTACCTTGAGGTAATACTTTCACACTCAACTGGCATTTTGTAACAGAAAGTTAGGGAAAGTAACTTATCCAGTGGATAGCGTTGCAATTTCCAGTAGCTCTTGCTGAGATGAACAGACTCACCCCATTCGATGCAGAGTGACCATTTTACTTTCAACGGTGTTTTGCTGTTCCAAAAGTGCATCCAGCTCTCTTTCCACCACTTTCTGAAACACAAAGAAACATCCTGTCATCAGAATGGTCAGAGGAACTCTAAGAGTTATCTAACCCAACCATTTAGCTGAAGGGTGAATGCCATTTCAAATGTCTTCCTTCTTTCCATCAGACCCCCTCAAAACATCAACAAACAAACCTTAATTTCTGCACTTATCACACTGCATAATGATTATGTGTACCTTATTTCATCTAGCAGAAGAACACCACAAAGAAAACAAACCTTTGTTCAATATCATTAGCACAGTGCCTAACACAGGATTGCCTTTAAAATATAATGGCTAAACAAAGGAAACCTCCAAAGTGGCAGTCACCAAAAGTCTCTCCATGGTGTATAATTCTCTCTCAGCCAAGCCATTCACTGCATGACCTCAATTAATGTAACCTTCTTATCCTTGAGTTTTTTCACCTGTAAAATAGGGACAGTAACAGATACCCCA
Organism: Anoura caudifer; assembly: GCA_004027475.1. NCBI lineage: Eukaryota > Metazoa > Chordata > Mammalia > Chiroptera > Phyllostomidae > Anoura > Anoura caudifer. The sequence continues at coordinate 70,458 of PVKU01003424.1, read as the reverse complement.
TAGGACTGTTGTGTGAGCCAAACAAGATAACAAAGTGCTTAACATACTACGTGACTTATGGTTCAATTACAACCATTAACATTAGCTATAATACATTTCTATTAAAATAGTCCAGTAGGACCAGACAGAAACTTCACTTGACAGTTATCAAATACAAATACAGAACTAATATTGCTCTGTCTGTAAGACTGACTTAATTTCCCCCCAAAGTATCGACAGACTCAATGAATGCAAGCTTAGGAATGTTCAGTCAAGAGTACTGAATTTTACAAAGCACATCTTGTTGAAAAACATATCAGAAACTGCTAGAGCTGATGCAAGTTAATACTTGAAAATACTCAAAGATGTCAATGATCCCCTCGTCCCTAGGATGAAACTGCCTTTTGTGCTCAACCTTATTTAAATGTTTGGTTTTAGGGAACAGCTACTAAATTTCTAGATCAGAGTTTAAACCTCTTTCTTTTGACTGGCAGGGAACCCAGATGACATTAAAAAATGTATTGACACAGTCGGGTTGCCACAGAAAAGTGAAGGAGGCAGAAACGAAATAAAATATTAGGTGCTGAAATGAATCCTGGCGAGAACCAAGTCCACGCCCCTCATCTGACACAATGACAGGGGCACAAGAGAGAGATGAAGTGACTTGTCGAAGATGAGGCAGTTGTGCCTGAGTCTTAAAACCTCAAGCTTCTACAAAACTCTGCACTTAACCGAAACGCTAAAATTATACCCCCAAGTAATGCCCTACAAGAGGAAGTTTTAAACCGCTCCACCTTTATTTGCAATGACTTCTGGTTAAATGAGATAACGGGGTGAAAGCATTTCACAGTTTTTAAACTGCCAAGCCAATGCAAGAGAGCCTTTATTCTTAATTTAAGAACCAGAAGAATTGGTTTATACTTTCAATCTACCTTTACTCCCGCTGAGAGTGGGAGACACCAAGTCATTAAGAGAAATCAACGGGCGGCATGACCCAGATAGCAGGAAAAACGAGCATGGAAGCATCATATAGAGTGAAGGGCGATGGCAGGTCCCAAGAACCACGCGCAACTACACTCCTGCTTCTCGAGTAGGTGCTTTATGTTTCCCTCGGCTGGGAGAGAGCTGCCCACAGCCCGGATTTCCCGGCTGGAGGCTCCTACGCCCACTGCCCCAGGATGCTTCTGAAAAAAGGCTCAGCCCTCCCACCTCCTCGCCGCAGAGCCGTTCGTACACAGCCTCCAGCTCCTGCAGCTCTGTGAGGGAGCGAATAAGCTCGGTAGAGATTTCGGAGCAGCGGCCTCCTCCCGCTCCCTCAGGCGGCGGAGGTACCCCTAACAGCTTTTGAGGGGAATTGAGATCCGCCATGTCGGTTCCCATTCTGTGTTTCCGGCTGTGCGAGGCCCCCTCCTCGTTGGCCTGCGGGTCTGTGGGGCTGCCCTCGGAAGTGCCCGATGAACTCAATTTTTAAATATCTACTTTAAAAAGTCTACTCATTTTCTATTCTTGTGGAAAAAGTGACGGTCATTAGGTATGTTTAAATAATTTCCAATGTGGGGTTGCTGTAAAACCGATGCATTAAAAATTTTTATATACATTCTTCGGGCGCCGGTTGGGGCCTTTTCCGCCGCGCGCCAAGCGGGAAGGTCCCCATTTTGCGATCCGATGGCTGATGCCGGCGGTTTGGTGTTGACGGTGGTTTAGACTTTGGAGGAGCTCTGCATCCTTTGGATATCTACACCATCCTCCTTATTTACACCATCCTCCTGGCTGCAGGGTAAACAAGCGGACCTCCCAATTTCCCCCAGCCCGTAGTGGCGTAGAACGGCCATATAGGAGTGAGTGTGCACGGGGTTTTTGCTAGCGGGGTCTCTCAAGCAACCTAGGCCTGAGAGGTCTGGCCAAGAAACGAAGAGGTCGACGAGAACGTTTGGGGCGTGAAAACGGATACCAGGAATTATTCCGTTTTCTGCCTACAAGGTGGGGAGGAGATCTGGCTTAAAATAAGCCTTTAGGGATTGCCTAGTTTGGGGGCCCTGGCGCCTCTACGGGCTTGGGGGAGGTGTCCTGCAGATAGTGAACAACACTCGGACGCGAAGGTGGAAAAAAACAAAAACGCGGCTTGTTAAAAGCGTAAATAACGGAAAGTATTTGAAGCCAAGACCCTGTTTTGAGTTTGCGTTTTGGTAGTTGGTCAACTTGTTTTCCTCCTCTTATCCTACCTTCAAAACGGGCAATACTACCTTGAAGATTTCTCAGAGTTTAAATGCAATGATCTTCGATTGGCACATGAGAAGGAATGGCGGGCGTGAACAATCCCAGGCTGTTTTTCTAGTAATCACAGACAGGGGAGAGAAATGGGGGAAGTGACAAAATTTACCAGGTTTTTGCAGTTGATGGTTTCTCGTGCATAGTTCTTGTAGTCTTAGGCTGATCCGAAATGCATCTTCTTCCATTCCCCAAGCCGGAGAATTTGGATTCAACCAGGTTCGGGGAAAATGAATTACAAGGATGGGAATGGATGGCATCAATTAGTAAAAGAACTTAAAAGTAGGCTGAGTTCTTCAGCTATAAAGAATGAAAGCCTGGAGGGAGCTTTGCTGGCGTTCAGAAGTGGCCAGTGGTTTCCTCTGCCTTTATAAAGCAAACAACCGCCCTCCCCCACACACATTTCTTTACCTTTAATATATTGTGTTGCCCAAAAAGTCTGATATGTTTTTTCTGTAAGATGGCTCTAGTAGTGCTCGGTTGTCTTTAACTTCATTCAAAACAGTTTTGTTAGATTGTATTAGGACAACTGTAGTATCAGTATGCGTTAAAAAAACAAAGTTAGTTTTTGTGCAGGCATTTTAATAATTGAAGATAAATATGCAACTTTTTTGTGTATTATGCTTTATTATGTCAAGAAAGGTAGAAACGCAACTGAAATGCAAAAAAAGATTTGTGCAGTGTGTGGAGAAGGTGCTGTGACTGATCAAACGTGTCAGGGGTGGTTTGCAAGTTTCTGGTACTATTGATATTTTGGCCAAGTAATTCTTTGTTTTGGGGATGTCTAAATGTATTGGAAGATGTTTAGTAGCACCCCTGACCTCTACCGGCTAGAAGCCAAAAAGCAGGAGACAGCCAGCACTACTCCAAACATCCAAACCCATAGAGTTATTGGTGAAAATGAAAAATGTGCCTTTTTATAGGGGGAAAAATCATGTGGATTCTTTGGCCAGCCCAATAGTTAATCTTACAACATGGATCATGTTAACAACAGGATAGGTGTTTCATTATAAATTGTGTTGTTGACACCTGGAACTTTGAAATTATGTGAAATTTTAACCAGAGCAAAATGCCAGGGTACAGATGTTTCAGTGTGTTTAAGAATTATGTTTGCTGCTTTTCACTTGAGAGCAGTTACAACATACTTTCTATTTTTGCCCCCCCCCCCAACTTGAAGCTGAGCACAGCTTTCCTTGGACCTTTCCTGGTGTCTAAGCCCTGTCTCTACATGTGTTTTCTCTTTCTTGTAGGTCATTTCCTTCTCCCTTGTTTCACCTCAGACCTTCTCTTCTTTCCCTGTCATCCAAGAAGAACGTTAAACATGTTCCTTAGTTTGAAGTAGGAAAGTTCATATCCATTTCCAACCTGGAGGATTGATCTTTTTCTTAGTTGGCCTGCCCAGAAATGATTATGATGTATAGAACATTTACTTTTCTTCACTTAAAACCAAATTTGTGTGTTAATCACAATGATTGTTTGGATTTTTCAAGTTCCTTTGCTTTTATCTCTAAATTGAGGTAAAATCACTCAGTTTATTTTCCAGCAGTAACTGTATAATAGGTGTAGTTTGGGGTAATTCTTTTATGGTAGAGGAAAGTTTGTGGTCTTAAGTCCTTAGGATGAAAAGAATTGTTTTCTGTGACTAAACAATTTTTTGCAGGGCCTTTGCGGGGGCCTTCTGAAGTGCAGGAATTCAGTTTTGTTTTCATTTTTAATGCTGAGTATGTATACATTTTAAATTCTAATCACTCAGATACAGAGCTATAGAAAGGATGCAAATGAGAACTATACCAAGTTACCAATTTTTATCTGTTAGTTGAGCAGAGGTCTGGTTGTGGTGAAATAGGGACTCTTACATTGTTGGGGATGTAGGTTGATGAATTTCTTTGAAACATAAGCTGACACTATCAGAATTTCAGTTGTATGAAACCCTGAATCCCCAATTACACTTTTATGAATAATGGAGCTGTAGTCATGCACGTATATGTGACATATATGAGTGATTTTCTTTGCAGCAGGGTTCATAATAACGAGATTGAGAACAACCTAAATGTCCATTGGTAGAGTATTGGTGAGATGAATTCTGATATATCCATTCAGTGGAATTCTCTGTGGGTGTGAAATAGAAATGAGAAAGCCCTTCATTGCTATCTCTAAGCTAGATAAAATAAATTTCAGTATAACGTGAGTGTACAGTACATAGGATCCAGCCTTTACTTTTAAAGGAGATTAAGTACAGTATTGTACATTTTTGCTTATCCATACAGAAAATATCTGGAAAGACCAGATAGCTTTTTGCTGTGCTTTTGAATTCTGAACCTTGTGAACACATAGCCTGTTCAAATACAAGTACCAATAGACCTACTTAGTTTAGTGACAAAGCAAATACAGTGTTGCATTAATGGTCCAGATCCTGGCTCCCAACATTTTTACCACCTGCTACTGTGACCTCAGGCACGTGATTTAATTTCTTAGCCTTAATTTCCTCATCTATAAGATGAGTTTTAAAAACAGTTTTAATATTAACTATATGTTTCTTGTGAGATTAGAGCCAAAATGTATGTAGTGCCTGGCATGCAGAAGGCACTCTAAACATGTACCTCAAAGGCCTTACTCTGTTTCTGCTGCCTTAAGCTAGAAATTCCTGTACAGAAATGTCTATTCAAACAACAATTTCCCAGCTGATATTTTTCTGCTTTTATGTGTTCTTAGCTTGCTTTGACTTGGTATAATCAGTGCTTGGATTGTGGAGTGGTGGGTGGCTCAGTGTTGCCACAATGTTCCTATACAACTTGACCTTGCAGCGAGCCACGGGTATCAGCTTTGCCATTCATGGCAACTTCTCTGGTAAGTTGTCCAGTTACTATCTTTCCGAATATAACTTCAAAAAATTTTTTTATTATTTATTTTTAGAGCGAGGGACCGGGGAAGGGAGAGAAAGATCGATGTGAGAGAGACATCTATTGGCTGCTCCTTATATGTACCAGGGTAATACAAGGAGTAGCCAATAGGTAATACAAGGAGCAGGGTAGTACTGAATTGGCAGCTTGGGCCTGTGCCCTGACTGGGAATCAAACCAGCAACTCTTCATTTTGCAGGACATTGTCCAGCCAACGGAACTATATGGGTCAGGGCTGAATATAATATTTTTAATATTACTAGTTTTATGCTTCATATTTTTCAAAATCAAACATTTGAAACTTACAGGAAAAATTTTAATCATTAGAGAACCCTAATTTCTATAATGCTTTATAAAGTTTCGAAAGCACTTTGGAATAGTTGGTTTTATCTAATACCCAAATGACCTTTGGAAAGTAAGGTGGCCAGGTAAGTGGTGGCACTGAGCCAAAGAGACTGGGTTGGGTTGGGTGAGAGTGGGATATAAGGTAGGGTAGGAAGCCATTAAGACAGTGAAGACCTGACAGTGGAGGTAGAAAGAGAGTGAAGGGTATGAGTTTCCAACCTAGGTGGCAGAGAAAATGATAGTAATATTGATGGCAGGCTAGTTGAGACCAGAGTGGGATTTTGGGCAAGGAGGAACTTAGTTATTTTAAACATTTATTTTAAAGTGAAGACAACTTATACAGGTGGAATTATGTAGAGGGGGACAAGTTGATTATCATGCATTTGGAGGTATCAATTGCAGTTGAACTTTTGAAAGCAAGTTCACAGTTGAAAGCAAGTGAACTTTTTTTAGGTGTCAGTTTGGAAATAAATAATGTATTTTAGATAGCTTTAAAAGTTCTTTGAGATACTACACCAAACTGCACAAAATGTTAATATGATTTAATATGATTTCTTAAAACAATAGCCTTAAAGGTAGATTAGAAAGAGCCTTTGGAGCCCTGGCTGGTATAGCTCAGTGGATTGAGCACAGACTGTGAACCAAAGGGTGGCTAGTTTGATTCCCAGTTGGGGCATATACCTAGGTTGCAGGCCAGGTCCCCAGTGGGGGCCATGTGGGAGGCAACCACATATTGATATTTCTCTCCCTCTCTTTCTCCTTCCCTTCCCCCTCTCTAAAAATAAATATATATATATATATTTTAAAAAGAACCCTTGGAGATTTTTAATCTTATGACATTAAGCATACATTTATACCATTTATGGATAGTGCTCAATTATATAGACCAATGGCAAATGTTAGCAAAATAAAAAGTTTCTAAGAAAGTAACTTGTATAAACCAATTTTTTTAAAAGATTTATTTATTCATTTTTAGAGAGAATGGAAGGAAGGGAGAAAGGGAGAGAAACATCAATGCGTGGTCGCCTCTCTCAGGCCCCCAACCAGGGACCTGGTCCTCAACCCAGGCATGTGCCCTGACTGGGAATGAAACCGGCGACCTCCTGGTTCACAGGCTGGCATTCAGTCCACCGAGCCACACCAGCCAGGGCGTTTAACCAGTTTTTTAAAAGCTTTTATTTGATACCATTTTTGTTACATCATTTTAGTTCAGTACCTTTTCAAATAGAATAAATTAACTTAAAATATTGAGCCCCCAACCCATTTAATTACCTCTGTCTTTTAGTGGCATGACTCATCCAGGTTACTTTTTTTGGATTAGTTCTGATTTCTCATGATCTTTGTTTTTCGGTAATCTAGGAACCAAACAACAGGAAATTGTTGTTTCTCGTGGGAAGATCTTGGAGCTCCTTCGCCCGGATCCCAATACTGGCAAAGTACACACTCTACTAACTGTGGAAGTATTTGGTGTTATTCGGTCTCTCATGGCCTTTAGGCTGACAGGTGGCACCAAAGACTACATTGTGGTTGGCAGTGATTCAGGTCGAATTGTTATCCTGGAATACCAGCCATCTAAGAATATGTTTGAGAAAATTCACCAAGAAACCTTTGGCAAGAGTGGATGCCGCCGTATTGTTCCTGGCCAGTTCTTAGCTGTGGATCCCAAAGGGCGAGCGGTTATGATTAGTGAGTGACTTGCTCTGTTGAGTGCTTCTCTGACTATTGTAGATGCTCAGTTTAGGGTAATAATGCTATGATCTGGGAAGTATGCTAACAAATCATAACTGGGTAAAGTTTGGAACATACATGGATTAACTCCATGGCTTAAAGTTTTTTCCTTTTAGAACAGTGGAAAGTCTTAATGTTAATGTGCCTTATCTACTTCCTGTCTAGTTGGAAGTAGATTTTTCCTGTTTCTTTATCTTTAAGCAAAAAGACTGCAATGGGATGATTTTATGTTATTAGACAATGAATATGGTTGCTCTCATCAGCCTGAAGTGATGATTCATGTTCATGTCTCTTCTCTGACAAAGCTCTTGAAGAAGATTTTGTGTATCTGATCAGGCCTCTAGAGAGCAGCCCTCTTTGACCAGTCGCAAAATCTCTAGATCTGATTGAAAGAAGAAAGCTGGCAATTTTATGAATTATTTAGTTTCCTGGTATCATTAAATCTAGGGCACACTAAAAAATTTTGAAGTTATTGGGATAGTGTGATCTTTCCTGGAAAAGTGGGTGAAATGATGCTTTTGTCTATTTTAATAGAAAGCAAATCTAAGTATACTTGTAGAGTTTGGGCTGGCTCTTAAGGGTTTTCAAGAATAATTGTGATGAGAATCTAGCTGCTCTTTAAGCCTCTCTATTCATTGTCTGGAAATCTTGTGTGTTTTGTCTCCTTCAACTCAGGCGCCATTGAGAAACAGAAATTGGTGTATATCTTGAACAGAGATGCTGCTGCCAGGCTTACCATCTCATCTCCCCTGGAGGCCCACAAAGCAAACACTTTAGTATACCATGTGGTCGGCGTAGATGTGGGATTTGAAAATCCAATGTTTGCTTGCCTAGAAATGGATTATGAGGTAATGGGGAGTGTGTGGGGAGGTCTGTTTCTCGCCTTTTTATTTTTCCAGTCTAGTCCACCTCAGAGCTTTCCTAAGGTTATTTTCTTCATTGTTTGATTCTCACATATGTGCTGCTAACAAATCTTTTCCATATTCCAAGTGCCTTACTAAAACTTGGAATGTTTCAGAGCTTACCTGACTATATAATGGCAGTTTTATCTAATTTGAACAATCTCCCATGGAAACAGGGTATTTATTGAGAAAAACTATCTGAAAAAGGAGGTAAAACTGTATTTAGGATATTTTTTTTCACAGGGAGATAATAAAAGGTGGAGCATTCCATTCTTTTTCTTGAGTGGAAGGAAAAGATGAGAGAACTTGTTTCCAGGATTAGGAGACCTGGGTTCTCATTCTAGCTTTAACATTACTGAGTAGTGTGAACTTCGGCAAACCATTTGGCATCTGTGGACCTCTGCCTCTTCATTTGTAAAGTGGAAGAATCCTGATGTCCTTTCCAGCTCTAAAAGTTTGCTTTTATGATACTGATTAGTCTTTGTGCCATTGTACTCCTCTGTAGGAAGCAGACAATGACCCAACAGGGGAAGCAGCAGCTAATACCCAGCAGACACTTACTTTCTACGAATTAGACCTTGGTTTAAATCATGTGGTCCGAAAATACAGTGAACCTTTGGAAGAACATGGCAATTTCCTTATTACAGGTACTTTTCTCTCATACACTTGCTCTGTACCATTTTTCCTGGTCCATTTTATGCCGGAAATTGGGAGGGTTTGCTTAATAGGATCTGGAAGCTAATTTATTTATAGTAAACCTGAGTACCTTCTCTGTATTTTGTCAAGGTTAGAAGTTCATGTGATGGTTAACTCACCCTCTAACGGGGGCAGAGAAGAAAGAATGAGGAGAGTATTTGGGTAGGATTGTTTTTTAAGATTTTATTTATTTATTTTTAGAGAGAGGGTTAGGGAGTGAGAAAGAGAGAGAGAAACATAAATGTGCATGAGATACATTGATTGGTTGCCTCTTGCACGCTCCCAACTGGGAACCTGGCCCACAACCCAGGCATGTGCTCTGACTGGGAATCAATCCAGTGAACTTTCAGTTCACAGGCCAGCACTCAATCCACTGAGCCACACTAGCCAGGGCTCAACTTGTAATATTGATTGCTGTTGGTCATTGTGATATTTTGACTGTAGTTAGTCTTTAATTCTCATTGAGAAAACCAAAACCTAGGTTTTTGAAAAGAAACCCAGCAAGATAAACTATAAATAAACTTAAAAACTTAGATGAATTAAAAATGCTTTTGAAAACTTATTTGATCCAAGAAGAAATTAAGAGGCTATGTAGACCTAAAGAAATAAGAATAGTAGTCAAAAATCTCTTTCCTCCAAAAGACTTAAGGTCCAGCATTTTCAGGGACCTTAAATTTCTCCAGACTAGAAAAAGAACTAAAACTAATGTACCACTTTATGAACCTATTATAACTTCAAAGTGTCAAAACTGGGGAAGGAAAGTAATAAAAGTTTACCTATTCACAAAAGTATACGTGTGATTGTAGATACAAAAATCTGTAAGTTTAGCAAATCAAATTGAACTTTTTGTTTTGTTTTTAATTTTTTAAAAAATATTTATTTTGGGGGGGGAGGGAGAAAGTGAAGGGGAGAAACATGGATATGAAAGGACACATTGGTCAGTTGCTGCTTGTATGCACACCTACTGGGGACTGAACTTGCAGCCTAGGCATGTGCCCTGACTGGGGAGTGAACTAGCGACCTTTTGCTTTTCAGGACGATGCTCAACCAACTGAGCTATACCGGTTATGGCACAACAGCATTTTAAATGCATCACAGCTAAATAAGATTTTTGTGGGAGCTCAAAAATGTTTATCATTAGAAAATTAGCACCAGTTTAATTCATTAAATAAAAACACTAAAGGAGGACAGCTGTATTTGTGGACATCTAAATTTTGGCAGACTTGGGGAAGATAGTAATTCAGTCCATTCTGTTCTGAGCCATTTGTACTTGGGTTGATGTCTAACATGAAATGTCTGTTGATAAAGGATTTTGGAGAATAATATGACAGCATTTGTCTTTGAGCATTAAATCTTAGGAAGGTACTATGTTATGCAGAAGAAACTTGGATGTACTACCATACCTTTCATTTATGAGGAAGGCTTTATTCTTTCAACAAATGTTTCTTGAGTCTCTACAGTCAGTATGTACAGTGTCGGTCTACTGGATCCTGGGACTACCGTTGTGAAAAATTAGATGCAGTGTCTCCCTTTATGCAAGATTGAAGTTAGTGGTGAATATGTATATTAAATAACCAAAGTTGTCATTTGCCAAGTGCTGTGACAGTGCAGAGAAGGGGTCTGTAACCCACAGGAAAGAAGGGAATTTGTTGGAGAAACTTTGGAAAAGTGTTCTGTAAGCTGAGATCTGAGGACTAGTTAGTGATTAGCAAGGTATAGTGGGGGTGAAGGAGGATTTTCTGTTACGGACAAAGGAAATAGCATAAGAAAGGCCCGAATGAAAGAAAGAACATAATTCATTCAAAGAACTGAAAGCTCATTGTGATTGGATCACTATGCTAAAGTCTGGGGTACAGGTAGTGGTGGAGTGGGAGCTACTGAAGGATTCTAAGCAGGGGGATAATAACCTGAAGGTTACAGGCATACCTCAGAGATAGTGCAGGGTCAGGCCAGGACCATCACAATAAAGCAACTATGCAATAAAGTGAGTCATATAAATGTATTTTTCAGTGCATACAAAAGTCTTGTTTATGCTAGGTTTTAGTTTACTAACGGCAATGGCATGTCTAAGCAGTGTACATAACTTAATTAAAAAGTACTTTATTGCTCAAAAAAAACTTTATTGTTGCAAAGTGACCATCATCTGAGCCTTTGACAAGTTGTAATCTTTTTGTTTGCGGTGGAAGGTCTTGCTTTCTGTTGATGAAAACACAGTATTTGCAAAGTACAATAAAACCAAGTTTGCCTGTACCTGCTTAAATTTTAGCTAATGGAATGAGGGACATTAAGACTGATCAGGAAGACTGTTTCACTGAATCAGGAGATTGATAGCGTATGTGCTGCTAAGGAGGTAGAATAGATAGGGCTTTGTGAGGGGAGAGAGCTTGTTTGGTCTTTTTACTGGTGGTATTTTCTAGGGTATGGAATCCAGGAGGTAGATAGGTTTGGGAAGGAACTTGAGGTTGTGAACACATTGCATTTTGAAGGTGCTGGGAGAATATCCATGTGATTGGATTGTAGGTCTGAAGCTGAGAACTGAGTTTTAGACTTGGAGCTAAAAATTTAGATTTATTCTCAGATATCTGGACAGGCTGAATCACCCAAACTGGCACCCTTTTGTTGTCTAGCATAACTTTCAGGGAAAAGCAACACTTGGATTGATTCTCAGCTTTAGGCATACCCTATCTACTTCAGGTTGTGCTAAGGAAAGAAAGAATTGAAAGCTAAATTGTAATTATGTCAAACCATTGCTAAGTTTTACTTCCATTGACAGTTCCGGGTGGGTCAGATGGTCCAAGTGGAGTGCTGATCTGCTCTGAAAACTATATCACCTACAAGAACTTTGGTGACCAACCGGATATCCGCTGTCCAATTCCCAGGAGACGAGTAAGGTCTTTGTTTACCATAAGAGAGATTTGTATTTGTAAAATGAACTTGGTTTTTGTAATCATAGTGTAGTCTCTTAGTTTATTTGTTATCAACTTTTAGCTTCTTTGTAAACAGTATCTTTAATAAAGCTGGTACAATGTTAGTAAAAGCAAAATAAATTCCTGGGGAAAGGGAATTAAAAACTAGCACAATTTCCATTTCAGAGGAACCTATGGACACAATCAATTTGAAATTCCTGGAAGTTTCTGGTTTGAAGAAGCCAGGCATATCTGTTGGGAATAAATTAGCTTTCAATCAGGGGTGTTCAACATTTTGGCATATCTGGGCCACATGTTAAAGTAATCACAAAAAAAACTCATAATATTTTACGTAAATTTTTGGCATTCATAGCCATCCTGGGCCTCCTGCGGCCCATGGGCCGTGGGTTAGACACACTTGTCTCATTCTGTTTCCTTTTCCCCCATTCCAACATACAGGAAATTTTAAAACACTAGGACAGTGGATTTCAGTGTGCCTTTCACTTTGATTTACCAATTATTAATATTTTACTGCATTTCCCCTTGTGTGTACGTGCTTGAATGTGCGTGTAAACTTTTTGAGGTCAAACCATTTGAAAATAAGTTATAGGCATTGTGACACTTTGAGAATCTAAGATCTTGGCTCCTAAGAATGAGGACTTTTTTTATATAACCCTACTACCAATACCATGCCCATAAAACTTACCAGTTTGGGTAATACAATTATTTTATGTATTTTTCAGTTTCTCATTACTCCCAAAAATTCCTCTATAATCCACTTTTAGTCTCCTTTAGTTGAAAATATTTTCTTCTCATTTTTGTTTGTTTTGGGTCTTATGGTAACTGACATTTTTTAAAGGGCTGGGCTAGTTTTGTTATACTGTATCCCATCATCTTCCTCATGACAATATCCAGGTTAATAGTTTTGGGAACTGTTACGAAGGTAGTGATGCATATTTCCTACTAGATCATGTAAGGGGTATACAATGTTGGTTTGTCTCATTTATTGGTGGTGCTAAATCAATCATTTTGTTACATCGGGGTGTGTGTGCTCTTCATTGTGAGAATCTGGTGGTGAACTTTGAAACTATGTAAATGACCTTTTCCTCAACATCTTTTCACCCAGTGGTTTCCCCCTTAATTAGCTACTGTTTTGATGGTTGAAATGGTGTTTTATTGATTTTAATTTTAACAGTTTATTATGGAAATGATTAAGCATACACAAAAGTGACATATAATTAGCTTCTGTGTACCCAGTTTCTGTAGTTACCAACACATAGCTAATTTTGTTTCGTTTGGCTTCCTGCATCTCTCAGCCTCAGATTAGGTCTCTTCTCCCCCCCCCCCAAATATATTTTATTGATTATGCTATTACAGTTATCCCATTCCCCCCCTTCATTCCCCTCCACACCCCCTCCCACCCACATTCTCCCCTTTAGTTCATGTGCATGTGTCATAAGTTCTTTAGCTTCTACATTTTCCACATTATTCTTGCCCTCCCCCTGTCTATTTTCTACCCACTGTCTATGCTACTTGTTCTCTGTACCTTGTCCCCCTCTTCTCCTCCCACTCCCCTGTTGCTAACCCTCCATGTGATCTCCATTTCTGTGTTTCTGCTTCTGTTTCTGTTTCTGTTGTAATGGTTTGCTTAGTTGGCTTTTGTTTTAGGTGTGGTTGTTAATTTGTTGTCTTTTTACTGTTCGTATTTTTTATCTTTTTCTTAGATAAGTCCCTTTAACATTTCATATAATAAGGGCTTGGTGATGATGAACTCCTTTAACTTGACCTTATCTAAGAAGCACTTTATCTTCCCTTCCATTCTAAATGAAAGCTTTGCTGGATAGAGCAATCTTGGATGTAGGTCCTTACCTTTCATGACTTGGAATACTTCTTTCCAGCCCCTTCTTGCCTGTAAGGTCTCTTTTGAGAAATCAGCTGACAGTCTAATGGGAACTCCTTTGTAGGTAACTGTCTCCTTATCTCTTTCTGCTTCTAAAATTCTCTCCTTCATTTTAATCTCGGCTAATGTAATTACGATGTGCCTTGGTGTGTTCCTCCTTGGGTCCAGCTTCTTTGGGACTCTCTGAGCTTCCTGGACTTCCTGGTAGTCTATTTCCTTTGCCAGATTGGGGAAGCTCTCCTTTCTTATTTGTTCAAATAAGTTTTCTACTTGTTGCTCTTGCTCTTCCCCTTCTGGTACCCCTATAATTCGGATGTTGGGACGTTTAAAAATGTCCTGGAGGTTCCTAAGCCTCTCCTCATTGTTTTGAATTCTTGTTTCTTCCTTGTTTTCTGTTTGGTTGTTTCTTTCTTCCTTCTGGTCCACTCCACTGATTTAAGTCCCATCTGAGTTTTCCTCCCATCTCTATTGGTTCCCTGTGCGTTTTCCTTCATTTCACTTATTGTAACCTTCATTTGTTCTTCTAATTTGCGAGCAAAATCAACAAATTCTGTGAGCATCCTGATCACCAGTGCTTTGAACTTTGTATCTGATAGGTTGGCTATCTCTTGCTGGCTTAGAGAAATTGGCTCTGGAGCTTTGATTTGTTCTCTGGTTTGAGCCATTTTTTGTTTCTTTTTTTGGGGGGGGGGCATCTAGTTGTGGCTGTTACATAGTGAGGGGCTGTAGCCTTAGATGTTCCCCAGGGCCGGGCAGCCCAGTTGCTGGGTAGTGATGCTGTATGTGGGGGCGGGGTCCGAGAGGAAACAGTGGCGCTTGCTCCGTTCTCTCTCGGATTCCAGTCCCTTCCGCTGCTTCCCCTTCGCCTGGGTTATCTGCACACGAATGTGGGACCACCTGGTCAGCCAGCCGCCTTGCGCGGCCTCACTGGGTCTGCACAGTTGCCACCCCTTCCCCGGCATCTGCTAGCCACCGCCTGTGCCCCTGGGGTCCGCTAGCCGCTGCTGCCTGTGTGCCCGGTCCACGCCTCTACTTTTTCCTGCCGTGACTCTGCCCCTCTTACCAGTCTGGATGAATGGTTGTTAGACTTCCGTATAATTCAATTTTCTATGAGTTCTGGTTATTTTCTTGTTTCTAAATCTTTGTTGTCCTTAATTTTGGTTGTGAGAGGAGGCACGGTGTGTCCACCTGCACCTCCATCTTGGCCAGAAGTCAGGTCTCTTCTTAATATTAATTTATAGATCCTGGAGTTAAACTTTTTAGGAGTTACTTTCTGTAGTACATGGTGTCTAAGATTCCATCAGTTTTAGAAAACCTGAAGAGAAATTTAGCAAATTAAATTCTTGGTAACAGGTAGAAAGTAACTTAGTTTGGTTGATCAGACATTTATGGAACATCTAACTGCCAGGCATCATAGTTGTCTTTGGGGCTACAAAGAAGTATAAAACATGTTTTGCCTCAGTAGAGCTTATTCAAAGCGAGAAATACAAAATGTTGGAGACAAAAAAATCCTAAAATCATAGCCAAGGGAATGCCTCTTAGGAATCAAGGAAGTTGATGCAGCACAGGGCTGATGATGGGTGGGTTGGATGGTAGTGTTGGGGCTGTGGATGAGTTTTATCCACTACCTGAAATGATTAGGTTTTAAAGTTTGTGTCCCTTTTCTGACATTTTTTTTCTGGAGATAGTTTTTGCCTTACTGACCTGATTAGGCTGTGGAGTGGAATTATGGTTGTTTTTTCTGGTACCCAGGCTTTGTTATATTCACAGCAGACATCCAGGGCTAGCAGGCTGCTGTAGGTCAGAGCTTGTGCAGAGGGGCTCCAGGTGCCTGAGGCCGGGGGTAGCTTGTGCAGTCCCTGTTGGACGGGTGCCGGATTCCAGTGTAAGAGCTCCTTTCTAAGATGTCGGTTGTATATTTGATTTTTCTAGAATGACTTGGATGACCCTGAAAGAGGAATGATTTTTGTCTGCTCTGCCACCCATAAGACGAAATCGATGTTCTTCTTTTTGGCCCAAACTGAGCAGGGCGATATCTTTAAGATCACTTTGGAGACAGATGAAGATATGGTAAGCAGACCATGTTCAGAGGGGGGTAAAGACCAAGTGCAATATTTTATTTGCTATTCTGCTTAATACTTCCATGGCCTAGTTTTGCTCATGCCTACACACTAGAATTGTTTTTTCTTTTCATTCCAGGTTACTGAGATTCGGCTCAAGTATTTTGATACTGTGCCTGTTGCTGCTGCAATGTGTGTACTTAAAACAGGCTTCCTTTTTGTAGCATCAGAATTTGGAAACCAGTGAGTAATCCTTTTATTACCTTAGTTCACCATGGTTACGGTAACAATTGGGAGAGGGAGATAATGGCTGCAAGGCCAGGAAACTTTTTAGAGAATGCTTTAGCTCTGGCTGGTTGGTTCATTTGGTTGGAGTGTTGTCCCATACATGCACCAAAAAGGTTGCAGGTTTGAGTCCTGGTCAGGCACACACCTAGGTTGTGGGTTTGATTCCTGGGGTTGACGTGGATACAGTAGGCAACTGATGTTTCTCACATTGATGTGTCCCCTCCACCACCCCCGCTTTTCTCTCTTTCTCAAATCAATAAACATATCTTTGGGTAAGGATTTTAAAAAATGTTTTAGTTTCTTTAAAACAAAAGTTTTGCCTTTCCCTTTTACATTTTTTCTCTCGATTATTTTCTTCTACTTCTGGGGCTTTGATCTATACCTGTGGGTGGCTGCACAGCTTTAGAAGTGATCTCCTGAGCTTTTTGCTGGATATTTTACTGAATAAATATTGAACTACTTAGTATTAAGCAGATGTTCCACAAGCACGTTGCTTGTACAAATCTAAAAGAAGAAAAAAGAAAGCCAGTGTGAGGATGTGTTGTTGAGGTCTCTGCTGTGGGCTGTGGGAACTCACTTCAGGAGGACCTGTTGAGCATGAAGCAGAGAGCCTCTCAGATGGGCCTATCTGAAGGTTAACATCACCAGCTCCTCTCTTGGCTTTAAGGTTCCCCTGGGGCCATGAACTCTGTGTCAGGCAACCTCCCACAGGGTAGAAGTTCTTAAGACGGAGAGTAGAAAGAAAGACTACCAAGTACAGATGGGATGCTGATGAGCGAGATGGGTTTGATTTTGTGAGAAGTTACTCATGGTGCTGCAGCTGAAATTTTGAAGATGTGAGAGTGGCAATTTGGGCAATAGAAACATGCTCTTTTAATGGCGTTAGTGGTGTTAGCTCATTTAGTGGTGTTAACTCATTTAATCTGTACAACGACCTATTTATCAATCAAACACTAATTTACCATTTGCTAAGTTCCAAGCACTGTTTTAAGCACTTTACAAATACTAATGCATAGCATGCCCAGTGATACAGTGCCATTGTGCATATATCCCATATACAGTTTAGACAGCTGGGTTATAGAGAATTTAAGAAATTTGATCACACAACTAAATCTGATTCAAACCCAGACAACCTGGTTTGAAAGTCTCTGCTCTTAAGCAGAACACTTTAGTCTCAGAAATTGTACAGTGAGATTCAGCCAAAGCATCCTTTCCTGTGATCTTGACAATAACCCATATTGTTCATTTGTTTGACACTGTAAGTATCTTTGACAGGTGGTCTTTATCATCTGTCTGCATGTAGGCATCTTGCCTGAATAAGGAGTGCATATTAATTTTTAATGTGTATGTTGTCTTCTCAATGCTTTTTGTAAATTGTTCTAAGATAATAACCCTGTTTGCTTTTTCATAGTTTAGTGTAGACTGTGATGTGTTTACCAAAAGTGTTAAATGCTGAGGTTTATTGAGTATCTTGTGTATTTAGTCAGTTTGCTTCTAAGAAGCTGTATTGGATATTGTTCAAAGTGCTCTGTACTTAAGGGCCAGCATATTACTCAAAGAATAAATTGGACCAGTAGTTTGGTGTTCTATATTATTTTATTTTTAAATTACATTTTATTGATTATGCTATTAGAATTGTCCTGATTTTTTCCCCCTTTGCCCTACTCCCAGCACCTCCCACTCCCTCAGGCAATCCCCTCACCATTGTTCATGTCCATGGGTCATGTGAGTAAGTTCTTTAGCTACTCCATTCATATACTGTACTTTACATCCCCTTGGCTGTTCTGTAACTACCTATTTGTAATTCTTTTTTTTAATTTTCTTATTAATTTTTTAAATTTTTAATATATTTTATTGATTATGCTATTACAGTTGTCCCATTTCTCCCCCATCATTCCTCTCTACCCTGCATACCCCCTCCCACCCACATTCCCCACCCTTTTAGTTCATGTGCATGTGTCATAAGTTCTTTAGCTTCTACATTTCCCACACTATTCTTGCCCTCCCCTTGTCTATTTTCTACCCACTGCCTATGCTACTGATTCTCTGTACCTTTTCACCCTCTTTCCTTCTCCCACTCCCCTGTTGCTAACCCTCCATGTGATCTCCATTTCTGTGTTTCTGTTCCTGTTCTAGTGGTTTGCTTAGTTTGTGTTTGTTTTAGGTGTGGTTGTTAATATCTGTGAGTTTGCTGTCTTTTTGCTGTCCTATTTTTTATCTTCTTTTTCTTAGATAAGTCCCTTTAACATTTCATAGAATAAGGGCTTAGTAATGATGAACTCCTTTAACTTGACCTTATCTAAGAAGCACTTTTATCTTCCCTTCCATTCTAAATGAAAGCTTTGCTGGATAGAGCAATCTTGGATGTAGGTCCTTGCCTTTCATGACTTGGAATACTTCTTTCTAGCCCCTTCTTCTTGCCTGTTAGGTCTGTTTTGAGAAATCAGCTGACACTCTTATGGGAACTCCTTTGTAGGTAACTGTCTCCTTATCTCTTTCTGCTTCTAGAATTCTCTCCTTCATTTTAATCTCAGCTAATGTAATTATGATGTGCCTTGGTGTGTTCCTCCTTGGGTCCAGCTTCTTTGGGACTCTCTGAGCTTCCTGGACTTCCTGGTAGTCTATTTCCTTTGCCAGATTGGGGAAGTTCTCCTTTCTTATTTGTTCAAATAAGTTTTCCACTTGTTGCTCTTGCTCTTCCCCTTCTGGTACCCCTAAAATTCGGATGTTGGGATGTTTAAAAATGTCCTGGAGGTTCCTAAGCCTCTCCTCATTGTTTTGAATTCTTGTTTCCTGTTTGGTTGTTTCTTTCTTCCTTCTGGTCCACTCCACTGATTTGAGTCCCATTTGAGTTTTCCTCCCATCTCTATTGGTTCCCTGTGCGTTTTCCTTCATTTCACTTATTGTAACCTTCATTTGTTCTTCTAATTTGTGAGCAAAATCAACGAATTCTGTGAGCATCCTGATCACCAGTGCTTTGAACTTTGTATCTGATAGGTTGGCTATCTCTTGGTGGCTTAGAGAAATTGGCTCTGGAGCTTTGATTTGTTCTCTGGTTTGAGACATTTTTGTTTTGTTGTTTTGTTGTTTTTGTTTTGTTTGTTTTTTGTCTGGTTTGTGGCTGTTTGTGGTGAGGGGCCATAGCTTTAGGTGTTCCCCAGGGCGGGGAAAGCCCAGTCGCTGGGTAGTGATGCTGTATGTGGGGGTGTGGTCCGAGAAAGAACAATGGCGCTTGCTCCGTTCTCTCTCGGATTCCAGTCCCTTCCGCTGCTTCCCCTTCGCCTGGATTATGTGCGCGCCCATGTGGGACCACCTGGTCAGCCAGCCGCCTTGCATGGCCTCACAGGGTCTGCACGGTTCCCACCCCGTGCCTGGGGTCTGCTAGCTGCTGCCTGTGTGCCTGGGTCTGGCAACCTCCACTTTTTCCTGCCGCGACTCTGCCCCTCTTACCGATCTGGATGAATGGTTGTTGGACTTCCGTGCAGTTCAGTTTTCTATCCGTTTTGGATGTTTTCTTGTTTCTAAATCTTTGTTGTCCTTAATTTTCGTTGTGCAAGGAGGTACAGTGTTCCTATTTGTAATTTTTAATCCTCTCACCTCTTTACCCGTTCTCCCACACACCCCCTCCCATCTCTTTATCTTTAACCTTTGGCAATTTAATTATGATGTGTCTGGAAGCAGGCCTCCTTGCATCCATCTTGTTTGGGACTCTGTGCTTTCTGGACTTGCATGTCTATTTCCTTTACCAGATTAGGGATGTTTTCTTTCTTTTTTTTTACATATAGATTTCCAATTTCTTGCTCTATCTCTTCTCCTTCTGGCCCCCCATGAAGCAAATGTTGGATTGCTTAAAATTGTCCTACAGGTTGCTTACACTATCCTCATTTTTTTTTATTCTGTTTTCTTCTTTTGTACTGATTGGTTGTTTTTTGCCTTTGTATGTTCCAAATCATTGCTTTGATGCTCAGCTTCATCCACTCTACTGTTGTTTCCCTGTAAATTGTTCCTTATTTCAATTAGTGTATTCTTTTCTAACTGCGTTTTTTATGCTGTTGAGGTCCTTACTAAGTTCTTTGAGCATCTTTATAACAAGTATTTTGAACTCTGCATCTGACAGATTGCTTATCTCCATTCATTTGGGTCTTTTTCTGGAGTTTTGATCTGTTCTTTCATTTGGGCCATGTTCTTTGTCTCCTCATTTTGGCAGCCTCCCTGTGTTTGTTTCTTTGTGGTAGGTAGAACTGCTTTGACTCCGTTTCTTGGTAGTGTGGCTCAATATAGTTGGTGTCCTGTAGGGCCCAATGGCACAGTCACCCAAGCTGGGTAGTCGAGGTGCGCCCTTTGCGTGAGTTGAGTACACCTTCCACTTCCAATTGAGAGCCTTGGTTGCTGTTGGCAGATCAATGAGAGGGATTTACTTGGGCCAGTCAGCTGCAAGGATTGGCTGTGACCTTACCACCAGCCGATTCCCTCTGTGGATCAGCTGTGCAGGGCCAGGGTGGTGGTGCTTCAAAGTGGTCTAGGAATCCCAGTGTTTATAACCACTATGATGCCGAGGTTCTTTCATTATACCAGTTTGAATACAGCAGTCTTAATTTTTTTTTATCCCTTTTCTATTTAAGAAAGAGAGAGAAAACTCAGGTAAGCAGAGATTTCAAACTACTGATGGTGACTCAGAAATGCATGTTGTAATTTGGGTTAGATATTTGTAAAGTACTTTCATGAGCGTTAATGTTGATGTCAAACAGTGTCTTCAGGCAGAAAATACTTTTAACGAACATCTTGTTTGCTTCTCTCCAGTTACTTATATCAAATTGCACATCTTGGAGATGATGATGAAGAACCTGAGTTTTCATCTGCCATGCCTCTGGAAGAAGGAGACACGTTCTTCTTTCAGCCAAGACCGCTCAAAAACCTCGTGCTTGTTGATGAATTGGACAGCCTCTCTCCCATTTTGTTTTGCCAGGTGTGAGTCTTTCCAGTCACCTCCACAGTGAGCAGTGCCAGCCAATTGTTTTTGAATCTGAATGAATTTAAAGTTTCAATTCCAATTAAATTAAGGTTTAGTCCAAGCACCAGGTTTGTCAGCATGTCTTTGGAATCACCAGAGTTGTAAAGATGAAGCAGCTTAAGGTAGCTGTTGGGGGACTAAAAGCCATTATATAAATTCTTGAGCTTGTTTGTTTGTTTAATTATAAAAAAAACTCCTGTTCAGTGTAAAAATTCAAACCATAGAATAGGTTAAAAGTAAAAGTCTTATCCCCAGTCTTTTCAACCCCCACTCCACTGAGTGGGACTATTGACAACTTGTGATTGCTTCCAGGCATTGTCTCTGCATCTATAAGCACACACATACATACAATAAACAAATGTGTGTTATATTTTTCTTTTTAGTGTAAACGAGCTCAGGTACTTCATAGAATTCTGAAATTGACCTTTTTAGTGAAGTGTATGAAAACCTGTATTTCATTTTTAACACTCATTTCCTCCTTAAAATTCTTGAGAGGTACCTGGGATCAGTCAGTAACAGGCACTTTTTAATCACATCCTCCAGGAGGAGAACGTATAATACATGTACAATGTTATAGTATATGATGTAATAAATACAATTTTAAAGTGGTGATGGGGGAAATTGGAGGTATTTATAAACTTTGGTGTTACATAAATAAGATTTTACTGGTAAGAAAGTCACAGAGACTGAGAAGATTAGATTTTGTAATTTGGGAGGAAATGCTAAATTTTAGTTGGAGATTATAAAATGCTTCTATTACTGACTGTAAAAAAAATTCTTTGCTAACTTTATTGGTACAGCCTTTTGTTGATAAGACCCATCTTCCAACTGGTTTGCTTTTGGGAACATTCAGGCTTTTCCTTCATACCCTCAGGGCCAGTAGTCAATATGTAATAAGCTTTATAAACTAAAACATGGTTTGCTCCCTGACAGTAATTGGGGATCAGTGTGAAAACTTAGCATAAGTAGACTTATTTTTTTTTCCTGCAGATAGCTGATCTTGCAAATGAAGACACTCCACAGCTGTATGTGGCTTGTGGAAGGGGACCACGATCATCTCTGAGAGTCTTAAGGCATGGACTTGAGGTAAGATTAGAATTTCTAGATCATCTGGAGAGTTTGGAGGGAACCATTGATAAAAGAGCCCATGGCTTTACTCTGATAAGATCTAAGATAAATTTCATGTTTGGCTTTTTTTTTTTTTTTTTTTTAAGATTTTATTTATTTATTTTTAGAGAGAGGGGAAGGGAGGGAGAGAAACATCAATGTGTGCTTGCCTCTCATGTGGCCCTGCACTGGGAAATTGGCCCGCGACCCAGGCATGTGCCCTGACTGGGAATTGAACCAGTGACCCTTTGGTTCACAGCCCACTCTCAATCCGCTGAGCTACACCAATCCGCTGAGCCAGGGCAAATTTAATGTTTTTATGAAAAAAAATGTTTTCTTTCTCCCCTATTTCCATGAAGTTTTAAGTTTAAATGTCCTATTCCTTAACATGTTAGCACAAGCATATTTTTTAAAAACTGGCAAATGGGGCCCTCACTGGTGTGGTTCAGTGAAAGGTCGCTATTTCGATTCCCCGTCTGGGCACATGCCTGGGTTGTGGGCCAGGTCCCCAAGTGGGGGCATGTGAAAGGCAACTGATCTACGTTTGTCTCCCTTTCTTCCTCCTTTCCCCTCTCTTTAAAAAAATTAAAATCTTTACAAAAAAACAAAATTGACAAATGGAGATAAAAGGCATAAAACATCTCTGTTAGTTCCAGGCTTACTAGCCCTAACTTGGAAATTAAGTTTTCGGACCCTTAACATTTTTAACTAGTATATATTCTGTGTATATATTTTTATATCTTACAAATTTATTGCTCATTACGATGTGCTCTTAAGTCACATCATTCTTAATTTTTCTTCCCTCTTCTACCAAAGTGGATGGATCAGAATTTATTTAATGGATGCTTTATGCTGGATGTTAAAAATTATCTTCTCAAATCACACCTTATTCTCTTGATGCTAGAGTTGGCCTTTTAGCAAATGCTTTATTTTAAGATTTAATTCTTTTTTCAAAATTTCAACTTTGGAAGCCACAGAGCAAAGCATGTGTATATATGTGCATGTCTGTTTAAAAAAATTTTTTTGCACATTTCATAAATATAAAAATTCAGACATTGAAAGAGCAGCATTAGGAACATTCACTGACTTGAGCCAAGGTAATGGCATAGTAAAGGTTTCTAGAATCTGCACCACTTTAAGGGGTCTGGAGAAAGTCATGTCCACAAACCCCATAAAGGGAACACTTAATGTCACCACCACCTATTTAAAAAAGAGTCATGCACTTCAGGACTCTCAGGGTCTTGGGAGAGTCAGGCCCCACCCAGGAAATCCTCTTGTGCTAACTGTACAGGGTGCCCCCCTGTGGGCATTTCCATGAACTGCTCCAGGAGAAAGCAATGAAATTTTTTCTGTGTATTTTGTGTTCAGAGCTTGGGGTTGGCAAACTATTGGTTTCGTTGCCTGTTTTTATGGATTTTTATTGGAGCACAGCCAAGATGACCTTGGTTTTGAATTCTGGCTCTACCAGTTAATAGCTAAACCTTTTTGGGTAACAGCTTAACTAACTTATGTTTCCTCTTTTGTAAAAATGGGCTTAATGGCATCTGCCTTAAATAATTGAAGTATGAATTACTTAAGATAATGCATATATATAAAGCACTTAGCTCAAGGTCTGGCATATAATTGTTCAGTAAATGTTTGCTATTAATATTGCTGTTCAGGGAATTTGACTTTGTTTTTGCACGTGTCAGCAAATTTTTGACTGTCAAAACATTCATTAATCCACCCTGGCTGGTGTGGCTCAGTGCATTGGTGCCAGCCTGAGAACCAAAGGGTCGCCGATTTGATTCCCCAGTCAGGGCGCATGCCTAGGTTGCAGGCCAGGTCCCCAGTAGGGGGTGTATGAGAGGCATCCACACATAGATGTTTCCCTCTCTTTCTCCTCTCTAAAATAAATAAATCTTAAAAAAATTAAAAATGAAAACATTCATTAATCCACCAAATTCTTAATGATCCAAAAACCCAGTTTGGACCAATAATTCTTGATTAGTTATTATTCATTGGATGGTTTGTGTTGAGCTTATGATGAAAGCTAGCATTCCTCTAAAAATGCATATATGCATTTACAGAAAATTTTGTATGCAGTATAAGAAATAAAGGACCCAATTAAGAATTATTTTTGTCCCTTTGAAAAGCACTCATTGGGCCTTTCGCTAATGACCCACTGAGCCATCAAGAAAGGGCAAAGTAAAAACAACGCTTTTGGGTGAAGTGGCAGCAGGTCGTGTTGTTTCTCTTCAATCGGTGGTGTGACAAGGGAAGCAGAAGAAGAAGAAAAAATATTTTTAGTTCCCTGCTCCTACCATTTTTTCCTAAATCTACAAAGAAATTATTTTTCTTATGCTGTACCCCTGAAACTAATACAAAATAATATTGACTGTAAACTACAATTGAAAAATAAAATTTAAAAAACCCTTATTATATTGTTGAATATTCCTTTGTTTCTTATGTGTATTTGAACCTTGTCTGGGTAGAGTATGGTCTCAGTTAAATAGGGTCAGTGTCAGATCCTACATTTGATACAGAGTAACATGTCTGATACGTGCATTTTGTTGATGGTGAAATCTTTCAGGACTCTCCTGTATCGTGGTCAGGTATTCCTGCTGTTACTGCATTAGTGAACTAGGAGAAGGGTAATGTCTTTTATGAATATACTTGAGTTCTTTCTACAAAATGTGGTTATGCAGTACAAATATATTAAGCAGTCTAATTTATTGTCTCTAGGTCATTTAAAAATATTAATTTTTTTATTTTAGAACAGTTTTGGATTTACAGAAAAGTTGCAAGGATAGTATAGAGCAGAGGTATCAAACTCATTTTCACCAGAGGCCACCTCAGCCTCACAGTTGTCTTCAAAGGGCCAAAATAATTTTAGGACTGTATAAATGTAAATATTCTTTAACTGTTAAGGAGTTGAAATTACATTCGGCCAAGAGGCTAGGAAAGATTTTTTTCCTAAAGGATGTAGCATTTGAAATGGTCCACGAAGAGAGATGAGACTTCGCTTTTGGGAGCTAGGGAAAGACATGGAATGCTAACTCAGTCTCATTCATTTCCACGTGCTCTCTTTGAGGGGGTGCAAGCATGCCATACCCAGAGGAAGCATACAATTTTGGCTGCATTAACTACCCTCCCAGGTGTTTTGTCATTTTTTGCTAAAGTCTGTCATGGTGTTGCCAATACTCCTAGCCTTTTTGGTTCTTATGTTCTTTTTTGACTAGATGGTTACATTCTTTTAATCCAGCATACAGTGCCTTTGGGCACTGTCTTTGGGACCTTAATGTCATAGATCAGTTCCACGCTCATTGGATCTGTGATTTATCTTCTCTCCTGTCAGGTGTCGGAAATGGCTGTCTCTGAACTACCCGGTAACCCCAATGCTGTCTGGACAGTGCGCCGGCACATTGAAGGTAAGGAACCCTTTCCCAACAGTCAAAAGGAGGCTCTGGGTGCCATTAATAATAGAAGGCTTGAGAGGCTACGTTCATAATATTAATATGTCACTTCATCTAGCACCATATACTAGAAACTTTTTCTGGCCGCATATGATGTTTTGAGGTGCTCCCAACCTGGATGCCTTCGCCTACTACTTTTTGTGCAAATGGGTAGTATTTAGTACATACACACTTGGGTATCATCGAGCTTTCATGTGTAATGTTCTTTGACTGTATTCACCTATAAGACACTGGCTCCATCTGTGTAAGAGGTGTGGTGTGAGGGAAAGCTTTTGCTTCATTTTCTTCAACCATTCTCTCCTGTTGTGCTGAAACCACAGTGAACTTGATGGTTATTCTACGTGTTAGGAGGTTTGGTAAAGCTTATTAATTAGTCCTGCTTGATGGGTGTAGTTGTGCTTAAGGAAAGTGGAGATTGAGTGGAATCAGAATTTTAGAGTGAATGGGAAAGGGGTGGATGAAAGAGGGAGTCTGAGCTCCTACATAAAAATGGTCCCCTCATCCTAAGATTATGAAAGCTGTGTGAAAATGCATAGTACTGTAACAGCAGGAGAGTCTTGTGACAACTGAATTTCAGTCCCTTAGAAATAAAACTCAATTCCCATTTTCCCTTTGATTTACTTTGGGCTGTAGGTCATTTCTATTTCAAGACCTCATTTTCCTCTTCTTCCCTTAGGAATGAATGTAGGACTGATGAGTAAGATCACCCTGGCCAGCATACAAAGCTTTTCCAAGAAAACAGCTGGATTTATTCCTGATATTTAGATGTTGTGTGGAACAAATTTAAGGGAGCTGGGAAATGTGTAGGAGGGAGAGCTCTTTCTATTAGCAAACACATTTCGGTGGATTTTGTTTTCAAGTAGGCACTGGAATCAAGTCAGTTAAGAAAAAAAAGAAATGATGAATAGGAAATTAGATTAATTTTAGCTGAGGATAATTAAACAATTGATTTTGAAAGATTTTCTTACTACATGTAATGTCAGAAAGAAACTGGTGAGTGTTCATGTTCACCTTTAGCTTGGTGGCTCTTTGACTTAATGGCTCTTGAAAACATTGCCTAGACTGTTTGAATTAAAGCGATCCTTTGAGATAAAAACCACTGTGCTTCCCCCCCTGTTTGTTTTACTTAAATTGTTTTAAAATAGGTTTAGATTTGCAGGAAAGTTACTGCCATTTTTATTAAGGCAGTAAATCATAGGTCAACTGTCCCATGATAGTTCACCACGGTTACAGAAATTGAAAGCTCTGAATTCCAACCCAGCAATCACTTGACTGAGCCTGCAGTGGGAGTCTGTGGTTCTTGCCAGTTTGTTAGGATAAGTTCTGTACTCTCATCCTGCAGTCTTCCAAGTGCCCACTGTGTGCACAGAGTAATTAAGAAAGGTCCCTACTTTCAGAGCACTTGCCGTCTAAAGTATATCAGACCATTGGGTGTTTTGATGTGATATAAGGCACAAGCATATTGCCAAGGAGGGAGGGAATGGGCATGTGTTTGAGAAGCAGGGAAGGCTTTTTGGACATTGTTTGATAAGTTAGCGATAAGCAGTACGGTGCATGATGGAACTTACAGTTGAAAATTTTTCTCCTCTAAACACCAAAATCTAGGCAAAGTCTACATATCGATACATTTTACTCTCTAGAAACCATAATTTGGGCTGTTATCCACAAAAACAGACCAGGTTCTGTCCATTCTCTTTCCAGATACCCCAAGTTACTCTTGAGTGAACGATCCACATGTCCACACATGCTACAGTCTTCCAGGCAATTACTAACCTTGGCTGGTACTTGGTGATGCACACTACCAATACCAAGCCTTTTTTTCTCTTCCACAGGTGGCTGGTGAAGGTGCTGATCACCACAGGTGTGTACTTACTGCTAGGGTCTACCATGGGGTCTTAGAGTTTACCCAGGGAGAGGGATCCACACAAAATATTGAGGCTGCCCTGATGGCATCTTTCAGAGGGTAACTTTGCAGTTGGAAGTCCTTGTGCATTATAATAATGCACACCCATCTGCCTGCATATTAAATGGTCTGAGACAGGAATCAACTTGTTTTATTTTCTCTTACAGAATGTGGAAAATATGACTGATTTGTCTTTAAGTTGAAAGAGCCTGTAGCTAGAAACCTTAGCTTCATATTCTCCCTTGGAGGTTTTTTTTTTTTTCCTTTTTTCTTTTTTCTTTTTAAGGTTTTATTTATTCATTTTTAGAAAGAGAGGAAGGGAGGGAGAGAGAGGGAGAGAAATCCCCATCAATGTGTGGTTGCCTCTCAAGTGCCCCCATTGGGGATCTGGCCCACAACCCAAGCATGTACCCTGACTGGGAATTGAACCAGTGACCCTTTGGTTCACAGACTGGCACTGAATCCACTAAGCCACACCAGCGAGAGCCCTCTCCCTTGGAGTTTGGTGCATTCCATGTATATCAGTTTAAAGACTGGACCCTAGAGAAAACCCGCATCCCTTTTTTGAGTATAATATGAGGCAAGACAAGCACTGAGTTGTCTGGGTATAAAATGAGAATGAGGGCTTAAATCATGTGGACGGTCACTGACTTTGGCCTTTTGAGTGGGCTGCTTATTGAGCCTCAAGCGCTAAAGACGGGGGGAGAAGAAGGCATCTCTGTTGGGGTGCTTCAGCAGTGCTCAGACAGGTAGAAGTCCTATTTAACTGAGCAAGAATTCATTCTCATACCATAACAAAGTCTTCACTGAGGTATGAACTGGTATTTCATATGAAGCTTGTAGCCCTCCCCCCCACCCCCCGATAAAGGCAATCTGGATATTTATAGTTTGTAGTCATTTACTTGACTGGAGCTTGATTTTGTTCTGAACTCCAACTTTTAACCTATAACCTCCTTAAGACACAAGAGCTTCTAATCTGCTGCAGGTCCTCCTTGCCGTAAAATAGAAAAGGTATAGGTTACAGTGTGCTTAGTAGTCACAGGTTAATGGATATTTTGAGAAAATCTGTGACGTTATGCAGCTTTTGGGTATTAGTCTTTGCTCTACCACTTGTTGGATTGCCCAGCAAATGTTGAATTGCCCTATTTAAGTCCACTGAACAACTCTTTATTTTATATCTGAGCAGTGGGGCCTTGGGTCAAAGGGAAGATAAAGGACCCAGGTAGTCCTCCCTCCCCCTACCCCATTCTCTTGCGTGTAAGTTAAAAGTTGTATGGTCTCTTCTCTGGAAGCCCCCTTTTCCTCATGACCAAAGGAAAAGACAGGAAATCCCGGCTAGTTACAGCCCTTCTTGGTTAGGCTTTAATTTGCTCTGGCACAACTTTTAAGGTATTAGTAATGAGAACATGGGGACAGGGGAAAGTATTGAGAATATGGGAAAGTATACAATATTCCTATACCATTAAAATTAAGCAATTCCCAATATTTTTACACACCAGAAGTATCCAGTTCAAAAACTGAGAGCTGGCATAAAGCTTCCAGGTCTGGTGTTGTGTGGAGGACGACCGTGGTTTTGTTGTGCACTATGAAGACGGCTGTTCCAGGGACAGCTGTGTTATGCTTGGACCGTGAGTGTGAACAGTGCTGTCGTGCAGCTCCATTGTGTAAGGTGTCCCCACAGCATTTGATACAGGTTTATAACAAAGTAATCTAAAGTGAGTGTCTGCTTGTCCACTGTTACTTGTTATGAT
Organism: Anoura caudifer; assembly: GCA_004027475.1. NCBI lineage: Eukaryota > Metazoa > Chordata > Mammalia > Chiroptera > Phyllostomidae > Anoura > Anoura caudifer. Next base: position 41,260 of record PVKU01003424.1, on the reverse strand, counting down.
TTGGAAATTGAATTCTTACTTTGGATTCCTTGTATAGCCATTAGATTACACCCGTTGGGAAAGATCTTTGATCCTTACCTTTCAGCCACCCAGTCAGTATACACATGTATTACTAACAAGCAAAACAGTACTTATCTACGTGTGAAGCAGTTTCATAAATCACATTTATTTCTATATATCCCTGTTTAAAATTGCTGATTGCAACCCACCAAATTGATTTTATGTCCTGCTAATGGGTCAGGGTACAGCTATCATAGGCTACAGAATAATACATCTTCACCGGGTCCTCTCTTTTTAAATAAGAACACCGATTCTGCTGAACTAATCCAGTAATTTTAAAAGATTTTATTTATTTTTAGAGGAAGAAAGAGAAACATCACTGTGTAGTTGCCTCACGCGCACCCCCAACTAGGGACCTGGTCCACAACCCAGGCATGTGTACTGACTGGGAATCGAACTGGTGACCCTTTGTTTTGCAGGCAGGTGCTCTGTCCACTGAGCCACACCACCCAGGGCTAATCCAGTAACCTTCGTTCAGCTGAACCACTTTCATATTTTTCACAACCCGAACTGTGTCCTTGATTGCGGGTGGAGTGGATCAACATTCAGTCCTTTAGCTCTCACAGAGGCTGGGCTCCGGTAGACTGGGTAGACCGCTGCTTCTGTTAAGTGTAAAGTAGCCACTCCCTATTTAGTACCTTGTTTACCTGCTGTCTGAGGGACAGAAGGAGGAATTCAATACAGAAAATTCACGTGTAAAGTAGGAAAATCTTAAAAATAAATGTTCCTTTAGTATTTACCAAACTTTCTTTATATTGAACATTGTGCCAGATGTGGAAGACACAAAAAGCTGTTTTACGTTGTAGGATGGAATGTATGGGAAACCGGTGGCCTTTAACTATGGATCTGCATGAGAAACTTTTTAGTTTGCCTGTATACCTCAGTTCCTCTGACTTCCTTGAGAAACTCCTTAGTGTTTGTTTATCCAGTTACATTTAATTAAATAAAAAGCAAATCCTAATAGGATTGCTCATGACTACTGAATAACTATACTTTAAATAGTGAACAACTAGAGAGGTCAAGGATTGACAATATAAACAGTTTCCCCTCCCTACTTCCTGGTTATCTTGTGTTCTAGAGAGGTCAAGGACTGACAATATAAACAGTTTCCCCTCCCTACTTCATGGTTTTCTAGTGTACTTAATGTCATTTCTATTGGGATATCCGAGGATTCTCTTTCCAACCCCAGAATGACTTAGTCTTATGGAGGCTTCAGTAATCTGCGTTATTTATTACGTCTTGTGTTCCCGCATAAACTTCATTTGGAAGAACCTTGTAATTGGCATCTGGACAAACATGTTTAGTTTCAGTGCATATTAGTATTGTACTACTATTCAAATTTTCTTCAAGTCTCTGATTCCCTTCCTTTGTTCTCTTGCATTTTTCCAGCTAATGTCTCAAGAAAATACTAGTTTTCAGAGGTATTTGGTGTTGGCCTATCTACTCAATATATTTAGGCATTTAAGGAAACAAAGTATATCTGTAGGCTCCTATGACCCTCACTTACCTTTTGGACCATCCTCTGCTGCTTGTCACATGACTGTGTGATGACCACACATAGAAGTGCCTTGGAAGGTTTCTGAAGAGAAAACTTAGTGTGTCTCATTTGGCTTTGTAACTAGTGACTTACTAGCTAACCAGCTCCTTCCTTTCTTTTTCCTTTTTCAGATGAGTTCGATGCTTACATCATTGTGTCTTTCGTGAACGCCACACTTGTGCTGTCTATCGGAGAGACTGTGGAAGAAGTGACTGACTCTGGGTTCCTGGGTACCACTCCAACCTTGTCCTGCTCCTTATTAGGAGATGATGCCTTGGTGCAGGTGAGGATTCTCGGAGAGCTGCTTACCTATTCAACTTACTTGGTTCTTTCTTTGCCCTCATTATGTAGGCTTCTGTATTCACCTTGATGAGCTTTGAACTTCTTTAAAGATGACTTTGCCTGGGGCTTAGCAACTCTTTTGTCATTGACCCAGCTAGTGCTTCAAATGCTGTGGTTCCAGATCTGACGGGGACTGACAGATCTGGTTAAGTGTGAGGGTCATTGCTGCGCAGTGTGTCAGATTGCTAAATGCAGGTTTCCTTGTGTTACTCCAGGTGTATCCTGATGGCATTCGGCACATACGAGCAGACAAGAGAGTCAATGAATGGAAGACCCCTGGGAAGAAAACCATTGTGAAATGTGCAGTGAACCAGCGACAAGTAGTGATTGCCCTGACAGGAGGAGAGCTGGTCTATTTTGAGATGGATCCTGTATGTTATTTTATCATTTACTATGGAACTTGTGTAGGGTACCGAGGTAAAGATGGGAGCTGTAGTCCAGCTATCCAGATTGTATTCACAAGAAAGAGAATTGAGGAGGGAAAGTATCCACAAGCCAATTTGAAACTTTATCGGGGGGAATAGGAGGTGGGTTAGTTAATGTCTTAATTCTAATCGGAGTTATGAAATCCCATTTTATCAATGAAACACTTGCATCACCTGCCCTTCACACTCTACTTTCCCATCAAATATCTGCATAGGATTAATTTCTGAAATCTGAATCCATTTTATAAATTTTCTTACGCTTTTTTAAATGGAAGGATGTTGGGTATACTTAATTATGCTCTCAGGAGGTTTGTGGATATGGCCGGTTCGAGTCTAACTGTACCTGCGATTGAGATTTCTTTGTTTTTAACTTCCGTATTTGAATTGTCTTTCACCCAGAGTATTCTCACGAACAGATAAAGTTTTATATATTTTCATTCCCTGAGAGCAAGTTTGGCTTAGAAATTTTGTGGCACATTGTACTTATCAAAGTTCTCTTGATTCTCTTATCAATAATTTTGCATTTCATTAACCTGTAGAGAATCTCAAGTAGAGAAATTCTTGGTCATTGATTATAGTAAGAGGAGTGAGAGGAAGCAAAAAGGAACTTAAAAGTCCCCCTTCTTTCCCTGGGCCCACGGTTTGGGTGTGAGTTAAGAGTGGTTTGTGACCTCTCTTGTCTTGGCTCCCGCAGTCAGGACAGCTGAATGAGTACACAGAGCGGAAGGAGATGTCAGCAGATGTGGTGTGTATGAGTCTGGCCAATGTGCCTCCTGGAGAGCAGCGGTCTCGCTTCCTGGCTGTGGGACTGGTAGACAACACTGTCAGAATCATCTCCCTGGACCCCTCAGTGAGTGTCGCCCTCCACTTCCAAAATCTTCCTGTTGGAACCTGAGTACCTGGCCCACTTCTAATGTCTGTTGCTGAGATCAGCTGGGCTGGGCCCTGAAATCTACACCTGTTGCTTCTGGATATTGTAGCAGCACGTTTCAGGAGTCTTCTGCAGTGCTTTAAATATGCTGGTCTGGGACTTCTAAACACTTAGTTGGCTTATTAAACCTTGACTCTCTTTAATAGTTTTTTAAAAAAAAATCCCAAATCTGTCTTTGTAGGAAAGGACTTGGACTGGCTCCAGGGCCTTAGATGACTTTTAGGGAGGAAGTGCCCTTTGCTTGTGTACTTTACCTCATTATGCACTTTGACAAAAAAAAGGAAAGCAAGATCCTGTGTACAGCTTATTTTTAGATTCAGTTTAGCTGGTAACCCACTACTCATTTAGAATTTACTCCTTGGATTTTCCCTGTGCACAAGAAAGTTGTTCTTTACTCCTAGAATTAGATTTCTCTGGGTAGGTTTTTTCCCCCAAGTAGGCATTTCTTATGTTTTATTCTTTTCTCTTTTCTCCCTTAGGACTGTTTGCAGCCTCTGAGCATGCAGGCTCTCCCAGCCCAGCCTGAGTCCTTGTGTATTGTGGAAATGGGTGGGACCGAGAAGCAGGATGAGCTGGGTGAGAGGGGCTCTATTGGCTTCCTGTACCTGAATATTGGGCTGCAGGTAAGAAATCCACAGAGGCACAGTATTGGTGTCAGGTCGTCTTTAGGTTTCATGCTGCTTTGTGTTCCTTGTTTTTCAGCTCTAATTAGAACAAATAAGGATTAGAAAAAAGTATTTTCATAAAGAGTCTGATAAAAATAGACTGCTTTCATTCACTACTCTGGGTCAGGATTAGGTGAGGTCCTCAAGAGTTACCTTAGTTCTCACAATATGCAGCTTTGGAAGCTAATAATCTCACAGTTCCTAATGGGCTCCATTAACAATAAAGGACCTCTAATGTTCTCTGTTATCTAAGCAGCTGACCTCTTCGTGGCATGAAAAGCAGGAACTTAAGGATCAGATAGTATCAGGGTTTTTGATCATTTGACATTTTATTTTCTTTAATGATTATTTACTCAAAGTACATAATCTAGCCCAGGTGGTTTTTGCTTTTTAACTTCCTAATTTAGAAATTGCCAAAATGGCACAAAGTTAGAAAGACCAATGTAATTAATCTCTAGTAGTCATCACCAGTTTTAGCAGTTATCAACTTTGGCTCTTGTTTTATCTATCTCCTCTCTCTCTCCTGGAGTATTGAAAGCAAATCCAACAGTAATTCTTTAATGTCATGTGTTGCCTTGTCCTTGTTCCAATTTTTTTTTGTCCCCCAAAATGTTTTTATATTTAATTCTGCTCAGGATCTACACAAAGATGTGTAAAGTTTGCATCTGCTGATGCAAACTTTTGATATTTTTGTTTCTTTTAATAACTGCCCCGTCCTCATTTTTGTTTTATTTTAAAGATTTTATTTATTTTTAGAGAAAGATGAAGGGAAGGAGAAAGAGGGAGAGAAACATCAGTGTGTGGTAGCCTTTCATGCACCCTCATCTGGGGACTTGGCCTGCAGTCCAGGCACGTGCCCTGGCTGGGAATTGAACAGGTGACCTTTCAGTTCTCAGGCCAGCACTCAGTCCACTGAGCCCCACCAGCCAGGGCTAGAGACCACTTTTAACCATGCGTGTATTTTATTTTATTTATTTATAAAAGAATTAAAAAAATTTTTTTAGAGAGGGGGGAAGTTAGGGAGAAGGAGAGGGAGTGAAACATGTCAGACAGAAACATTGATTAATTGCCTCTTGTAAGTGCCCTGAATGGGGACCAAACCCACAACCCAGGCATGTGCCTTAACCAGGAATTGAACTGGGGACATTTCACTTTGTGGGACAGTGCTCCAACCAACTGAGCCACACCCGTTAGGGCAGAATTTAACATACATGGTAAAAAGAGAGAAAAAATTTAAGGATATACAATGAAAAATACATCTGCTTTTTCACTTAGTGTATGCTCAATAACTATTACAGTGAGTGATTTAGTGAGAGAATGAATGAACAACTGACTGATTATTAGGATATTCTTTAAACCAAGTCATTTTCTTCTATCTGTACTTAGTGTATAAAGTGGCCAAGAGAACTTGCATCATGGGTAGGTTTAACCCATGCCTCTTCTTTGTTGCTAGAATGGTGTGCTGCTGAGAACTGTCCTGGACCCTGTCACTGGGGATCTGTCTGACACTCGCACTAGGTACCTGGGGTCCCGTCCTGTGAAACTCTTTCGTGTGCGGATGCAAGGCCAGGAGGCAGTAAGTAGTGAAAGGGGCAGGCAGCATGTTTGGGTGTTAGTGACATCAGATAGGGTAAATCCTCTTGGTGTAAGCTCTACTTTTATTTCACCTGTACGTAGTTAGTTTGACATTAGCTCTACCTTGGTGGTTTTATTTCATTCAGTGTTGGAGGTTTTGGGTCCCGTAACGTCCGGAGTTTCTTAACTGGGGTTCCATAGCACTCTTAATGATTTGGTTGTAGGTAAGTTGGGATATTGATCTCTTCGGTCCTCAGGCTGGACAAATGGAGCAGCCTGAGAGTTGGCTGGATGAATACCCCCATCCAGGAAAATCTTGTATCAATGTCATGTTTTAATATGTACTGAGGAAAGGATCTTTATGACTAAGAATATTAGTGTTTCTGGGTATTCTGCTAAGTGCTCTACTTGTTCCTGCATTTAATCTTGCAACGCTCCAGCCTTGTGATAGTATTCCCATTTTGCACACCTGGAAACAGGCTCAGAGAGATTGAGTGCTTACACACTTTGAGCAAATAGTAAGCCATACTGCCTCTTCTGTAGGCTTCTTGTTCTTCGGGTGACCTTTTAGATTTCTAAAATTATTGGGATATTCTGCCGTCTGAAATTTGGGGGTAGGGTGTTTACTCAGCATACTACAGTTGTGTTTTTCCCCAAGCTTATTGAAGCTGTTTTTTCTTTCCTTAGGTGTTGGCCATGTCAAGCCGCTCATGGCTGAGTTACTCTTATCAATCTCGTTTCCATCTCACCCCCCTGTCTTATGAGACCCTGGAATTTGCATCTGGCTTCGCCTCTGAACAGTGTCCTGAGGGCATTGTGGCCATCTCCACTAACACCCTGAGGTGAGAGGGCCCCACAGTTGAAGCCCAGTAGGAAGCCTTCTGCCAAGGCTTGGACTTTGCCAGAGTTTTGGAAGAAGCTATAAAGATATGGCAAAGAGCCGACCAGTGTGTTGCAATTGAAACCTTTATTTGGCTCAGGATTTAAGTACCTGGTAGCCAAGTTTCGGTGTTCAGCGTTTTAGCTTCCGATTAGATTTTTAGGGCCAAGTTTTAAAAGTTAACAGTACAGTTCAGTATTCTTGAGATTTAAGGATATTTTTGGTGTGGGTTTTTTTTTTTTTTTAAGAGTTTACTTATTTATTTATTTTTAGACAGAGGGGAAGGGACAGAGAAAGAGAGGGAGAGAAACATCAGTGTGTGGTTGCCTCTTACTTGCCCTCCACCGGGGACCTGGCCCGAAACCCAGGCATATGTCCTGACTGGGAATTGAACTGGCAGCCCTTTGATTTGCAGACCAGCACTCAGTCCACTGAGCCACACTAGCCAGGGCAGGATTTTTTTAGTGTTTTTTTTAAAGATTTTATTTATTTACCTTTAAGAGAGGAGTCAGGGGGAACGAGAGAGGGAAACATCAATGTTCAAGAAGTACATCGATCATTTGCCTCTCACATGCCCCCAACTGGGGACCTGGCCCACAACCCGGGCTTGTGCCCCAACTGGGAATCAGACCAGAAACCTTTCAGTTCGCTGAACCTTAAATCAGCCAGGGCGTGATTTAAGGTTCTTGTTTTCCCATGCAGTGCCACTGGATTAGCTTTGGAGCATGATCACTCATAATCTTTTCTCACTCTGTCTTGTCATTTGCAGTGTTACATCTTAAATTTCAACCTCAATATAAATTGTTTAGGCCTTTTTTTTGCAAATTGACAGACTATAGTTTGCACTGATAATGTTGGAGTGAACACTGTTTTGCAAGCTGGAAAATAACCTGTTTAGTTTGACTTTCTCAAGTTTTGGGGTGAGGGGGGTTTTTTTTGGTTGTTTTGTTTTGTTTTTTTTATTTGACCTTTTAATGCCGCACCCATATTGTTGATGTCCTGGTTATAATTATTAGCTGTTCACCATGGATTTATGCATTTAATAAAACTTAAGTGATGTTCATTCAGGAGGCCATTTATTTTATGAAAACTCAGCACAAATACCATATATCTTCAGGTAATTGCAGTGCTTCACAGTAATTTTGAAATTGGTGGTTTTTATTTTAGGGTTTGTTGGTAATAAAGAGGAAGTTTTAACTTGTCACTATCACATTATCACTGGGGTGAAAAAAAATTCCTTTGAGGGTTCTAATGTGGGTTTCACTTGAAAACTAGAATTGTCATGAAACACAGTGGTGGGCTACTGCCAAAGTGGAGAGCCCTTCCCAGTCTTTGTTTCCTGTGCAGAATCTTCTAGATTAAGTCTGTTGTTTCATGTTGCCTGATGCCAACATTAGAGTTTTAGGGATTGATATGTTTGCTGTTAACCATTCATGGACCACTTGGACATCCGTCTCTAGGTTCTGAGTGAGTGAGCTATTAACTCCCTTTCTTTTTGACATAGGATTTTGGCATTGGAGAAGCTAGGTGCCGTGTTTAATCAAGTAGCCTTCCCACTGCAGTACACACCCAGGAAATTTGTCATTCACCCTGAGAGTAACAACCTTATCATCATTGAGACTGACCACAATGCCTACACTGAGGCTACAAAAGCTCAGAGGAAGCAGCAGATGGCAGAGGTAATGAGACTGACCTTCAGGGTTTGATTAAAAGGTATTAGTGTGAAATTGTGTTGAAAGTTTGAATGTCTATAATTATTGTTATTTGTTATATGTAAAGATCCAGGCTCTTTTGGGGTCTTTCTGACAGAGCCCTTTGCCAGAGTCCTTGGTTTTAGAGGCTTTCTTGTGACTCAGGGCTAATACACTGATAGGGGGTTGTTCATTATTTAGCCCCTTCTCTGGAACAGAGTTCCTCCGTCCTTGAGATACCAAAAGAGTCTGTTATGTGTATCCTGGATTGCATCTGGGCCCAAAGGAGATAGCTTTCACATTCCCCACAACACTGGCTTCTTCCAGAGTCATTTCCAAGCAAAAGATAGGTATCCCCAACCATGTAAAACTGTATCTGGTCTGGAATAGAGAAGACAGGTAGACTTAGCAAGATGGGTTAGGTAGAAAAATGGTGCTTTCATTTTTATGTTTCTCAGACCACTATTCAGCTATTCGCTGCAGCTGATATCAAGTGGGTTTTTGTTGTTGTTGTTTTGATTTAGGAAATGGTGGAAGCAGCAGGGGAGGATGAGCGGGAACTGGCTGCAGAGATGGCAGCAGCTTTTCTCAATGAAAACCTTCCTGAGTCCATTTTTGGAGCTCCCAAGGCTGGCAATGGGCAGTGGGCCTCTGTGATCCGAGTGATGAATCCTATTCAGGGTAACACATTGGACCTTGTCCAGTTGGAACAGAATGAGGCTGCTTTTAGGTAAGCATTCCAGAACATCCAGGGTTTGGGAGGCTGGAACAGGAATTCTCGGTGCTGTGGCTGATGCCTAACTACTACTTCTTTATGCAGTGTGGCCGTGTGCCGGTTCTCCAACACTGGTGATGATTGGTATGTGCTGGTGGGCGTGGCCAAAGACCTGATCCTGAACCCTCGATCTGTAGCAGGGGGCTTTGTTTATACCTACAAGCTTGTGAACAGTGGGGAGAAACTGGAGTTTTTGCACAAGGTAGGAATCAGCCGGTGGTTCTACTGAGTCTTAGATCCTACTAGACTCTCTCACTTTTGCTTAAGTTGTGGGTCAGGTCTTTTGGCAAGCATTTTGGGAGCCAAGTCACTGGTTGTGATCCATCTCTTGGTAGCACATGGAAAATACTGTCCCGGCTTTCATGGTCCAGTGAAGCTTGGCTGCCTGTGGGCTAACCATCCATAGTGGGGGAAGTAGGTACTCACTGAATTGGCTACTTGTTTACTAGTCTTACTAAGCAGGCAGCGATTTGTGATCAGAATTCAGCAGTTTAAAGAATTGCTGCTCTCTGGAGAGTTACCGTTTAACGGTTACAGAGTTTCCCTTAGGAAAGGTAAAAATGTTCTGGGGTTGGATGGTGGTGATGGTTGCACAGCAGCATCATTGTACTTAATGTCACTGCATTGCATACTTCAAAGTGGTTAAAATGGTAAATTTTATGTTATGTATATTTTACCACAATTTTAAAATTAAAGAAAAAGAATTCCCATTGTTTCTATGGTGATAGTACATGAATGTGGCTCCTGTAATCCTCCCCCAAGGAGAATGCTATCTATCTGCCTATTTATAAAGACTTTATTTATTTTTAGAGTGAGAGGAAGGGAGGGAAAAAGAGAGGGAGTGAAACATTGACGTGCTAGAGAACATCAGTCAGCCACCTCTTGCACGCCCCCAATCAGGGACCTGGCTCCCACGTGTGTGCCCTGAACGGGAATCAACCAGCAACCTTTTGTTTGTGGGATGGTGCCCAGCTGACTGAGCCACACCAGTCAGGGCGGGAGAGTGTGTTTTAGGAAATACACATTTGTGTCTCCCTTGCAGTTACGATTTATCACTAGCCCTCCTTTCCCATTCCTCCACAAAATGCAGTTGCTTCTCATACTGAGGCTTCAGTATTAGTTAATGGTACCTGTTGAATTAGCGCGGGCTCTGAGTCAGAGTTCGTGGGGCACCAGGACTTCTTTTAACTTGTGGTATTGATCCATTTGGCTGGGTGAAATGGGGCACGTGGGATCTGTTTACCCAGACATCCTGTTTCGTTGTACATGTGGAGTATTTCCCTGATGAGCAAAAGATGATCACTTGCTGTCTGTCTTCCTGACGATGCCTGTGGAAGGCATTTTGGGTCGAGGAGGTGGGGCTCACACGTTCTGATAGCTGCCTTACCTGCTTTTCCTCTCACAGACTCCAGTGGAAGAGGTCCCTGCTGCGATTGCCCCGTTCCAGGGTAGGGTGCTGATTGGTGTGGGGAAGCTTCTGCGGGTCTACGACCTGGGGAAGAAGAAGTTACTCCGAAAATGTGAGAACAAGGTAAGTATAGTAGAGACCCCTGGATATAGTGGCTCTCTACCCGGTGAGGAACGGGGAGGCAGTGGCAAGGTTGCAGGCAGTTACTGTTAAAATCGGGTCTTCATTAGGACCTTGATGTAATCATCCAATGCCATTTCAGAGTTAGGCCCTTGAGACTTGAAAGGGGCCTGAGTAGATGGGTTTCTTGACTTCTTCAAACTAAGACCAGATTTATATCCTGCTTGCTTCTATAAGGAATTTGAGAAACTTAGGCGTATACTTCCTGTATAAGCGTACCTTGTTTTATGGCTCTTTGCATGTGTTGCATGTTTTATAAATTGAAGGTTTGTAGTAATCCTGTGTTGAGCAAGTCTGTCCATGCCATTTGTCCAAGAACATGTACTTACTTTATGTCTCTGTGTCACATTTTGGTGATTCTTGCGATATTTCAGACTTTTTCATTATTGTTATATTACCTACAGTAATCTGTGGTAAGTGATCTCTGATGTTACTATTGTAATTGTTTAAGGGCCCCAGGAACCACGTCCATATAAGACAGCTAACTTGATTGACACATTTGTGTTCTGGCCGTTCCCCTGTATCTCTCTCCCTTTTATTGGGCTTCCCTGAGACAGCAGTATTGAAATTAGGCCAGTTCATAACCCTACAATAGCTACTTAAACATTCAAGTGAAAGGAAGGGTCACATGTCTCAATTTAAATAAAAAGCTAGAAATGATTAAGCTTAGTAAGGAAAGCATGTTGAAAACCAAGATGGATTGAAAGCTATGCCCCTTGTGCTAGACATCTAGGTTGTAAATACAAAGGAAAAGTTCTTCCAGGAAATTCAAAGTGCTGCTCCAGTGAACAAATGATAAGAAAGAAAACAGCCTTACTGCTGATACGGAGAAAGTATTAGTGATCTGGATAGAAGATCAAGCCAGCCATAATCTTTCCTTAAGCCAAAGCCTAATCTAGAGCAAGGCCCTAACTCTTCAGTTCTGTGAAGGCCGAGAGAGGTAAGGAAGCTGCAAAAGGAAAATTGGAGGATAGCATGGGCTGGTTCATGAAGTTTAAGAAAAGAAGCCATCTCTATAACAAAAACTGATGGAGAAACTATAGCAAGTCATCAAAAAGATCTAGCTAAGATGATTATTGATGGTGGCTAAGCAGCATGTTTTCAGTGACTAAAAAACAGCCTTATCCTGGAAGAAGATGCCAGCTTGGACTTTCGTAGCTAGATAGAGGTCAGTGCCTAGCTTCAAAGGACAGGCAGGCTAGCTCTTTTGTTGGGGGCTAATGCAGCTGGTAACTGAATTGAAGCCAGTGCTCGCTTGCCCTAGGGCCTTTAAGAATTATTCTGAATCTGCTCTGCCTCTTTGTAAATGGGACCAAAAAAGCCTGGATGGCAACACATCTGTTTATAACATGGTTTACTGAATATTTTAAGCCCATCTTGAGACCTACTCCTCAGGAAAAAAAAAACATTTCTTTCAAAATATTAACTGTTCATTGACCCAAGAGCCCTGATGGAAGATGAGATTAATGTTGTTTTCATGCCTGCTAACACAGCATCCACTGTGCAGCCCGTGGTTCAAGGAGTAATTTCAACTTTCAAGTCTTTAAAAAAAATTTTTTTTTATTTCAAGTGGTATTATTTAAGAGATAGATTTTGTAAGGCTATTATTGCCATAGGAAGTGATTTCTCTGGTAGAGCTGGGCAAAATAAATTAAAAACGTCTGGAAAGGATTCACCATTATAGATGCCATTAAGAACAGTTGTTAATCATGGGAAGAGGCCTGAATAGCAACATTAACAGGATTTTAGGAGAAATTGATTTCAGCTCTTACGGATGACTTTCAGGTGGTTAGGATTTCAATGGGGGAAGTAACTACAGATGTGGACATAACAAAAGAATTAGAAATGGAGCCTGAAGATGTGGATGAATTGCTGGAATCTCACAGTAAAACTTTAACAGATGAGGAGTTAGTTGCTTCTTATGAGTAAGCAAAGAAAGTGTTTTTTTCCGATGGAATCCAGTCCTGGTGAAGACGCTGTGAATGAATGTAGTTGTTAAAGCAACGTCAGGGCTTGAGAAGATTGACTCCAATTTCTAAAGAAGTTCTGTGGGCAAAATGCTGTCTGACAGTATCGTGTGCTACAGAGAGATTGTTCATGAAAAGAGTCAGTCAGTGTGGCAAACTTCCTTGTCTCAGTTTAAGACCAGCCACGGCCACTCCAGCCTTCAGCAAACACCACCCTGATCAGTCAGCAGCCATCCACAGCGAGGCCAGGCCCTCCACCAACAGAAAGATTATGACTGGCTAAAGGCTCAGGTGGTTAGCAGTTTTTAGTAATGTAGTATGTTTAAATCAAGGTATATGCATTGTTTGCTTTTTAGACATAATGTGCTATTAGGCGTAAGTGTGGTATTTGCACACTTAATAGACTACAGTATGTAGTGTAAATAACTTTTACTGGGAAAAATTGATGTGGCTCACTTTGTGATACTGTATTAAAACCATTTAGCTCTTTTCCCCATCTTTTAGGAATTCATTGATGACTGCTGTTCTTTGCTCTGTGCTATTTTACAGACTATTTGTGTTGCACTCAGGGGAAGCTGGAGTTTCTCTGGGTTCTGAACCTCAAGGTTACATCCATTGTTGTCCTTGTTTTTCCAGCATATAGCCAACTACATCTCTGGGATCCAGACTATAGGGCACAGGGTCATAGTGTCTGATGTCCAGGAAAGTTTCATCTGGGTTCGCTACAAGCGTAATGAGAACCAACTCATCATCTTTGCCGATGACACCTACCCCCGGTGGGTCACTACTGCTAGTCTTCTTGATTATGACACTGTGGCCGGGGCAGACAAGTTTGGCAACATTTGTGTGGTGAGTTGACATTTACTCGGGTTATAGTTATGTGTATGAAAGCTGGCTCAGTTTGTGGTAAAGCCAAGGTCCCAGGACTGTGACTTCTAATATGGAAAGTAAAAGTGGGTATAAAATTCAGCCCTACTAAGGCTCACTCTAAAAAGAAAACTTTGTGTTCTCTAAGCCTTATCAGGTTTTTTAGATTTTTTGCCCTTTTTTTATCTCCTTCCTCCCCATGGGACATAATTTAGTAATAGGTTTAGTTTGAGCTAATGTCTAATATTTGTTTTCACATTAGGGTCCATATGATTTCTCTTGTTTATATTCTACTGTCTTTGTTTTTGCTCTTGCTATGTTAGACCCTTGCTCTTGGGTTGATTATCTTGAGTTTCTCACTCCTCGGACACCAGAACAGGTGCAGGAGACTTGGGCTCAGGCCTCTGCCAAAGGTGATGCCCCTAGGCTTGTTTGCAAGGACCTGGGGCAGACATGTTGCTTGTGTTTCAGGTGAGTGCATGCAGGACCTAGCCCAGTGATTTGTCACTTCCTTGTAGGTGAGGCTCCCACCTAACACCAATGATGAAGTGGATGAGGATCCCACAGGAAACAAAGCTCTGTGGGACCGGGGCTTGCTCAATGGGGCCTCTCAGAAGGTAAGGTTCAGAAGAGGGAGACCTGTTTTAATGAGTGATCCACATTGCATGTGACTATGCTACACCCTTGTGCATACCATTATCTCATTTTTATGACTCTCTAGAATAGAAATTTTTCTGAGACATTTTCACAGCATAAAATCTCCTTGGAGAATAGTGAGTTCCTTGACGAAGATGGTTTGCATGGGTTGATTCTCGATATTAACCAGTTCTTTGGGGTGTCCTGGGCCTTACTCTTTTTCTCTAGGGGTATACTTCTATTGTAGAGCATCTCTGGACTTCTAAAAAGAGATTCCTTTTAGAGAGCATGCCCAGTGTTTGGTGTTTTGTTTTTAATCAATTTCTGGGATTGCTTTTTTAAAAAATTGCAAACTTGATAATTTAACAAAATTTTCCATTTTAGTTGTTTATCAGAAGTGACCTAATATCAGCATGTTTGTGAGGGCATTAGGTTCTAAATGTTTAGAACACCGTAAAATAAATTCTAATGATCACTGGGTTTTGAAAGGTGGTGAAAGCTGCCCTTTGGAGGCACTGCTTACTCTTGGGAATCTAGAACAGGCCTCTGAGAGCCCATAACAGCTGGGTCTGTCTTTGACTTGCAGGCAGAGGTAATCATGAACTATCACGTCGGGGAGACAGTGCTGTCGTTGCAGAAGACCACACTGATCCCTGGAGGCTCTGAATCGCTTGTCTACACTACCTTGTCAGGAGGAATTGGCATCCTTGTTCCCTTCACATCTCATGAGGTGAACGCCCCCACGCTGCTCAGGCTTTTGCCTTCCCAAGGTGGTTTCTTTGTGCTACATCTGCCTAAGAGGGCAAATCCATTTGTCCCCATCTGCAACTAGGGGTGTTCTGGAAATTGTATAATGTGACAAAAGTACCTAGGGAGATAGGAACCCTGATTTCTCTCTCTCCTAGCCATTTGTTTATGTGGCCAGTATGGGTATAGGGTTGAACACAAGCCAAAGCCCCAGAACCAAACACTGTAGACTACAAATGCTGGATAAGGACTGGGGCACTTACTGCCTCCTAGAGTCAGCTCTGGGATTGGCTAAATTTGGTTTATGTCATTCCAGCCAAGGAAGCTGGGATCAAGAATCTGATCTTGCAAACCACTCTTAAAGTTGTGTTCTTTCCTCTGTTCTGCAAATACAGGAAGGTTGTCTTTCAGGTTTTTGCTGTTTTGTCATAGCAGGAAAACCTGTGGTCATCAGAGGAGTGATTTAGATATTAAAAATCAATGGCTTCTCTGTTCATTGTGCTTCTGGAGACCATAGACTAGTAGTTGGAATCTTTTTTTCTTTTAGTGACAAATTCTTTGTTTTTTCCACCAGGACCATGACTTCTTCCAGCATGTGGAAATGCACCTACGGTCTGAGCATCCCCCTCTTTGTGGAAGAGACCACCTCAGCTTTCGTTCTTATTATTTCCCTGTTAAGGTAGGTCTTTGTTGGAAATATGGGTTGAAGAGGGGAATTGTCAGCCCATTTAACAAAGTCTTTTCTTTGGTCGTTTCACTCCCTCCTTTAAAAAATCAAAATAGTCCCCTTCTCACCTACATAGTCCATACTGGCTGCCAGCTCCTTACTCAGCCTGTCCCTTGGGCTGCCAGATTCTTACCCAGCCAGGACCCACTAGCCTGTAGGCTCCATCCCTCTGCCTGGCCCTGGGAGGTCATGGATTGGTGGTGGTGTTCTGGGGGCCGGCAGGTAGAGTGTAACCCAGAGAGTTGCAGAGGAATGGAGCTGGAGTTTCTGTCAGCTGGTGGTTTCGGAACAAAAGATGGCTAAGCTTTGGGTTCTGGATGAGTTTCTCGTGAAACATTGGTCAAAATTAGGCTTTTTAAAGGATGGTTCAGTGGCTATTTGGAATGAAGAATAATTATAGTAAGTTAGGTACTTCCCTTTAAAATTGCTACAATGATATTGCATAGTGATAGAGATTTGCGAGAACTGGAAAAAATTAGCTGAAGCAATCTTGAGAAGAAAAACAAAGCTAGAGGAATGATACCCCCTTACTTCACATTCTACTACAAAGCGACAGTAATCTGAACAGCATGGTATTGACAGAAAAACAGAAAATAGACATACAGCCGATGGAACAGAATTGAAAGCCCACAAATATACGCACATGTATATGGGCAAATAGTTTTTGACAAAGGAGTCAAAAACGTACAATGGAAAAAAGAAAGCCTCTACAGTTTCTTTTTATTTTTTCAAGTATTGCTTTTTAGTTATGCATAAATTTTACTGTAATATACTTTTGTACTGGGTTATTTAAGAATAAAAGTCACATGTCTAGTACAAAAAAATCAGAACAGTCCCGAGTGAAGAAGCATCAAGGGAGTAGTAGACTGATGGAGACAGTAATGGGCGGGAAGGTCCTCTTCGGGCCGATGACGGCTGGAGAAAGGCTCCCTCTGTGCTGTTAGTCTGAGCTCTGGCGCCGGAGGAGCAGCGTACAGTGATGTTCCTGGCTCTGCACACGGGGTTAAGGACTCTGTCGGGGAATGAAAAGCTTTCCGTGCAGCTCCTGCTCTTGGTGTGTGTCACTTCCTTTGGCATCTAACCTTTTTCTTTTGCTCTCATTTTTCCATGCCCTAGAATGTGATTGATGGAGACCTCTGCGAGCAGTTCAACTCCATGGAGCCCAACAAACAAAAGAATGTCTCTGAAGAACTGGACCGAACCCCACCTGAGGTGTCCAAGAAGCTTGAGGACATCCGGACCCGCTATGCCTTCTGAGCCCGTCTTTTTAATGTGGGGCTTGTCAAAGACTCTGTTTTGTTTTTCCCACTGCCTGCCTTTGAACCTGTGCGGCAGAAGAAGGGTGGCTGGATAATTAAGACTTCCCCTAGAGTGACTGGTTTCCCCTAAAATTGGCCCTGAGAATCACTATGCTTCTCCTGCCTGGTACATAATACATTGCCGCAGGTCCAGTGTGGAATGCAATGTCCCCAGTTTCCCAAACGTTCCCTGTATTGATATTTCTGGATCTCGTGTCCACTTTTGTACACACCTTTAATTTTTAACTGGTTTTCCTGTAAATAAAGTTTTGTACAATGTTACCTTTGTGGGAGGGAGGGAGGCAAGCTGAGGTGGGGACCAGGTTGGATATAGTAGAACTGTTGATTTGTGCCACTCTGGAACCTAACGAGAAATACAGACCTAGTTTTTAAGGCAGCTGGTATCTGTGTGTCTTTTCTAGGGATGAGACTTTAGGTGGGAGAATTGAGCCTGACTGGGAGTGAGAGGAGCTGAGTATCCTCCTTCCAGCTTCCTACAGGGATTTCTGGCACTCCTTGGTCTCCCGACTCCAGCATTGTGGTTTTTTGGCTTTCTCTAGTCCCTTCTGTTACACAGATGAACTTGGGCTCAATAATAACTACGGTCATCCACACCTCTTGCCAGTAGATACTTGAAGGGTGGCTGATTTTATTTTATTTTTTTTTAAGATTTTAATTTCTTTTTAGAGAGGGAAAGGAAGGAGAAAGAGGAAGAGAACCATGATGTAGGAGAGAAATAGTGGTGGGTTGCCTCCCGCACCCCCCCCACTGGGGACCTGGCCTGCATGCAACTCAGGCCTGTGCCCTTACTGGGAATTGAACTGGCAACCTTTTTATTTGCAGGCTAGCACTCAATCCACTGAGCAACTCAGCCAGGGCAACTTTGAAATTTTAAGAGTGAAGGATTTGGCATGAATTCTAGCTGGATAGCCTCTTAACAGATGCTTCCTGTACTTCCGTAGCTCCTACAATGATTTTTTTGCCATGTGACCACTAGGAAGGATCAGTAAGTACAGAAGTAACCCAGAATACTAAGCCCTTCGGGAACAAAGTACCTGTTTAAAGGCACACGGGTAACTAGGGGCACCTGTCTGCTGCAGACATCTTAGGTGGGCTCTGGGGGGCCTTTGGGATGTGAGGAAGGAGCACTGGTATCCTATCACTTAGAAGTGACCCAGTCTCTGATGTTTTCTAGCCCACACCTGAGAATTAAGCCTTCCTCCTGCCTGGCTGTGTGGGGAGCCTTAATCTTCCAGGCAATCCACTCAGCTTCATTGAACCTGGAGAGATCTGAGCTCGCTGCTGTTCTCAATGCTTCACAGAGAAAAATGTTCTTTCATGCACACGTGCGCAGCCTCTTTAGTTGAGTAGATTCTCTGTGGCTCAGTGTTGGGTTAGAATTAGGGATGGAGGTGCTTAGACAAAAATCTTTGACTCCAAACAGCCTGCAGTCCAATGCAGAGGGTTCCTGATGCTATCCCCTATCCTCTGTGTAGCTCTTTAATCATGACTTGGCTTTAGATCAGTTGATAGAGACTCAGATTTTTCTAGGAATTGAATCCCTAAATAACACTTTTCTTACTTAGATCACAGATTTGCATGGTACACCATACTGTAAAATGACATGCACAGTGTAGTGTGAGGGTCCAGTTTTCCTATGGCCCCCATCTGAACCCATGTCATTCAGTCTGTCAGATTGTGTGATATTGACATGCAGTAGTGCAAGAAACTCCGCGTAGATGTTTGAGTAGTAAATCTTTGCTATATTACCCTCTTTCCTGAAATACTTTGTACAGCAGTGGGGGATTATGTAAAGAAGGAAAACGATCTCTATAGAATCATGAATTGTTGCTGGGTTGTTGGGGGTTTTTTAGAATGATTATTAGGTACATAGTCACGGCGGCTCTCGAGGACACTGCGTGCCCTTGGGGGGTTGCCCTCAGGAGTCCAGTAAAAAACTTAGGAGTTGTGAGAGGCAGGCTTAGCATGGAGAGGATGGGCGCCCCCTGGTTCCTGTAGGAGGGTGTGATTGGCTTGTTTAAATGCACGGACTGATAGGGAGCTGAGGCAGGAACTATGCCTGATTCTTTGATAAGGTTTAGGGAACCATATCAACCAGAGCAGAGTCGGGAGGGAAATTTGTGTTTAGGCCCTTTAAGGCCCTTCTGATTTTATAGCATATAGTACAGATTTTTTTTTTTTTAATCCTCACCTGAGGATTATTGAGATACATATTTTTATACACACACACACTTTTTTTTCTTTTGCGAGAGAGAAACATCAATCATTTGCCTCCTGAACGTGCCCTGACCAGGGATTGAACCCACAATTTTCTGATTTACGGGATGATACTCCAACCAGCTAAGCTACCTGGCCAGGGCATAATATTGAATCTTAATTTTAGATCTTATACCACAACTGGGAGTGTGCAGTCATCTGGCTATTGCCCCACTGGAGAGCTACAGATAGGCCAGGCAAGGGTGAATTATGTTGGATTGTCTTCCTGTGCTTCCAAATGTGTTACCAGATTCTTTCCTTTTTCATTCCTCTATAGTCCAACGCCCAGCAAAAATGATAGAAACTTAGTGGGATTATCATGAACTATGGGTCCATATTGTGAAAGGTTGATAGATGACAGCAAATTATGAACCAATATTTCAAGCATTGAGCTAACCTCAGAAATTTAAAGGGCCTTTTCAGATGAACTTGACATTCTGGTAGGGGAGAGAAAGCTTATCAGCCAAAATGTGTTTATAGTAGAAGGAAAGTTAGAATCGGCCAGCAAAATTGATGCTAGTGTGGCCAAATAACAACTGAGTGGCTGTGAGCAAGCCATTTAAAACTGAGCTTTGCTTCCCGTGTCTGTCAAGGGCAAAGGGAGAGATTAAGTCCCTAAATATGTTGCCCAACCTTACTTAAAACAACATCTGTGTTCCTAAGAATCCCAACATTAATCAAAATGTCCAAGTGACCCTGTGTTTTAGGATTACAAATTTTGTATGTTTGCTTGTTTTTCTCAAATTTTCCTAATTAAGGAAATCATCCTTTAGAACAGTGATTTTTCAACCACAAGAATTGTGCCACAAGAATTTTTAAAACATGCAAGTAGTCAGGGGCACTGACCACTTTTCCCTTGGATTGTCAAATTAAAAAATGGTAACAGACAACAATAGCCATCCCATGTGAATGAATAAAAGTTATACCTATTTTTTTTGGTCAAGTTGGCAAAATATATATTTTTGGTGTGCTGCAGGATGGTAGTAATTAGTTTAAGTGTGCCATGAGATGAAAAAGATTGAGAATTGCTGCTTTTGGCCACCTAGTAAAAATATAGATTTTAGGCACCTCTCCCTGAAGACTCTGAAAGAGTAAGTCTGGAAAGGGGACTTGTAAATACGTGAGACAAAACTAACAAGGCCTGAGCTCAGTCTAGTCTGGGCCTCTGATTACATGCACGACATTGGTCAGGCCAGCTGGCTTCTCACCCATCACATGGAGGAAGCAGGGCTGATGCGAGAATGAAATGAGAGCATACACCTAAAGTACCCGGCACTCAGCCTAGCATGTTGCGGGTGCTGGTTGAGCCAACCTGAGCTCTTAATATTCGGGGCTTAGGTCAGCAGAATGAAGTCTTCCGTTTTCCTTTAGGAGTCACCGAATAACCATGGATCCAAGTCTCCTTCCTTCCCCGCCCCCTGCCGACCCTGTGATGTTCTCTTTTCCCCCTTACACTTCGCTTTTGATGTGTCTGTCGACCCTCACATTCTGTTGTTGTAACTACAGGGGCGCTGGGTAAAAGAATGTTTTGAGGGATGTATAGACAGCATTTTAGCTCCATAATTGAGGGGCCTTCTCCAGACTTGCCTCTACTAGAATTCTTATAGCTGGAAAGGTTTCCTTTTTCTTTTTACCCTTGTTTTATTGAGATATAATTGACATGTCATGCAAACGAGAATGGTTTGTGTGACATAGAACCTGGCAGCCAAGGAGAGTGGACTGGAGTGCGCATGCGTGAACAATGACATCTTCACTGTACTAGTTAGTGGGGGCAGCAGACACCATTGAGTGAGTATGTGTACTGTGTGGCCGCCACATTAAAAATGACTGAGTGAGCCCTGGCTGGTGTGGCTCAGTGGATTGAGCACCAGACTGTGAAGTAAAGGGTCACCAGTTTCAGTCCCCGTTGGGGCACATGCCTGAGAATAACTTTATTTTTTTTAAGACTTTATTTGTTTATAACTTTCATATGTGTTGTACAGTAGTGTTGTCTATAGGGATGTTGTACATTACATCCTTAGTACTTATTTATCTTATAACTGAAAGTTTGTACCTTACAACCACCTTGCTTCACCCCACCCCACCCCAGCCTCTGATAACTGCAACTCTGATTTCTGTTTCTATGAATTTGTTTTTTTTCTCTTTTTGAGGGGTGGGGGATTGTTTTGTTTAGATTCCACATTTCAATGAAATCATACAATATTTGATTTCTGACTTATTTCACTTAGCACATGCCCTCAAGGTCTACTCATATTGTTGCAAATGGCGGGATTTCCTTCGTTTTTTTTTTTTCCCTCCAAATGGCTGAATACTCCATTGCACGTATGTACCATGGCTTCAT
The DNA here is from genome assembly GCA_004027475.1 of Anoura caudifer. NCBI lineage: Eukaryota > Metazoa > Chordata > Mammalia > Chiroptera > Phyllostomidae > Anoura > Anoura caudifer. The sequence continues at coordinate 19,931 of PVKU01003424.1, read as the reverse complement.
CTGCTCGTCTGTCAGTGCGCACTTCGGTCGTTTCCATGTCTTGGCGATTGTAAATACAGCTGCTCTGAACATGTGGGCACTGATATCTTTTTCAAGTTAGTGTTTTTGTTTCCGTTGGGTATATTCCCAAAAGTGGAATTGCTGGATTATATGTTAGTTCTATTTTTAATATTTTAAGTATTCTCCGTACTGTTTTCCATAGTGACTGTATTGGTTTACAGTCCCAACAAGAGTGCACCAAGGTTCTCTTTTCTCCACATCCTCGCCAGCATTCATCTCATCTTTTTGGAGATGGCCGTTCTCACAGGCACGAGGTGATAATTCACTGTGGTTTGAATTTGCATTTTCCCAGTGACTAATGAGGTGGAGCATGTTTTCACGTGCCTGTTGACTATTTGTATATCTTCTTTAGAAAAATATCTGCTCAGGTCCTTCACCCATTTTTAATTGGATTTTTAAAATTTAATTTAATTTAATTATTTTGCTATTGGGTTGTATGGGTTTATTATGTATTTTGGACATTAACCACTTTTATGTGATTTGCAAATAATTTTTCCTATTCCATAGGTTGTCTTTTCATCTTGCTGACTGCTTCTTTTGTTGTGCAGAAAGAAGCTTTTTAGTCTGATGTCGTCCCACTTGCTTATTTTTTATTTTGTTGCACATGCTTTAGACATCACATCTAGGCCTTGTCAACATCGAGCTTCCTCTGCACACCCATCCGTGAACTTGCTTGTTCTCTGCAGGAGGGAGGGATCTGGTAAGTGGAATTTCTAGAACACAGGTACCAGGAAGTAGGGGTGAATAGGTTGAGAACAGGAGTTTTATCTAGTTCATAGCTACTGCCCCAGGACCTACAAAAGGTGCATCACAAATATTTAGTGATTGGATGAAGCTAGATTGTAAATCCTATCTGTGTAGGTTTTAAGGGGAACTAATCAATTCCTTTGGTTTAGTTGAGCAGCCAGGTCATGGGGAACTGTCCTGCCTTGGAGAACACATCAGAAGCTGCCATGGGACTCAGAAGGGACAATATCAAGACACGGAGGCATTTGTGCTAGCTTATTATTCAGATTGCTCCCATCCAGCTTCTCTGTTGAGTGTCTTCAACTTGGGTCTCATAAAGGAATCAAAATGTTTTAGCTGCCCCAGCTTTCCCCTGACCTCACAGATGGGGGTTCCACAGATGTTATTTCCTTTGGAAGATCTCTTGCCAAGAATAGCATTCCTTTGGGGGATAGGGGTTCAAGTAGGACTGTGGATGGAATGTTGCTTTTTTGTTTTTTTGAATGTATTTCCAGCAAGTCAGCTGCTAGGGCTCCACAGGCTCTCGGGGGTTCACTTGTCTCACTGGGAAAGTGCTGGTCTCCAGCACGCGTGGCGCGCCCGTCACTGTGGCCGCTCTTGAGCTTCTCACTCAGCAGGAAGCCCGCAATGTTGGGAGCATTCTATAGATGAGATCGACCTGGATCTCAATTACTATTTTTTTCAGATTTTATTAATTTATTTTTAGAGCGAGGGGAAGGGAGGGAGGGAAACATCAATGTGTGGTTGCCTCTCATGCGCCCCCTACTGGGGACCTGGCCTGCAACCCAGGCAGGTGCCCTGATTGGGAATCGAACTGGTGACTTTGGTTTGCAAGCCGGTGCTCAATCCACTGAGCCACACCAGCCAGAGCTCAATTAGTTTTTTAATTTGTAAATTCTGTTTCTTTTCAAAATAGAACTAGCATGTGTTTGCTATCATCCACTTGCTCATTTACATATGGAATATTGTATGCAACTATTTTATTGTACCCTGAAAATGTATTCAAGGGCTATATCCAGATCTCAGAAGAACCATCTCTGCTGTGGAAATCAATGTAGGGGGACAGAGGCTTACTCTGGGCTACATGGTAGGGACTCAGTGCACACCTCCGTGTTGGTGGCTGATTTATTTACGTTTGGGGATCTGATAGCCCAATGTGTGGGGCTCGTGTGACGTTGGAGTGAACTGAAATGAAATAAACAGACATGACACAGCAATCAGAAGAATCTCCTTCACCAGTCTGGACCAGCACAACCAAGAGTTGTTTCTATAGAAGCTTTGGAAGCCAACATCAGGACACATTCACTTACTCCACCAGTATTTACTGAGCACCTGCTATGTGCCACTTCCTCACAAGTCTGCCCTGCACCCAGAAGTTGGGGGGGAGTTCTTACAACCTAACAGTTTCTGTTCCTCTGAGGATGATGATGAGGTGATTCTGTCAGAGACACTGGCATCAAGTTCAGAAGAGCCTAAGGCCCATGTCCCTGGTTTCTGCAGATAAAACTGGCACAACCTTGGGACTTCCAGGAAAAATCAGAATGTCCTAAATCAAAAATAAGGTGGAGGGTGAGCAGCCAAAGGTTTTCAGGCAGAAAATCACAGGAAACCTGTTCAGTGGTTTATTTTAACCCCAGCTAGACATTAGGATCATCTGGGTTTGTCAGATTCCTGGGTTCTGCCCCAGAGCCCTCTCAAGAATTTGCAGGTCATCGGTGTGTTTTTCAGTCTGTATTATTTTACAATTTGTTGGTAATGATCAGACCTGGAAATAATTAGGTATTGTAGGGAATGAGGGAATATTGCTTCTTATTCAAAATATGGGCCCCCAAAAATCCAGCTTGGGAAAATTCTGGTTTGGGGACAAGAGGCTGGGACACTCACCTGGAAACAGTTAAGGACTCCCACCCTGCCCGCCCCTGCCAGGTTCAGCAGCTGTCAGTGGCCGGTCCGCTTTGTTTGTAATCCAAGGGGCAAACCCTCTCAGTTCCCCAGCACTAACTCTGCCTTCTAGAGCCTGGCCATCGATTGTTTTTCATTTTATTTATTTTGAGAGTACATTTATTAAAGCTGGGAGTGTGGAACAAAAGAAGGGCTTAGGGTGGAAGAAGCACCAGAGAGAGTCCGGCGGTGCTCCGCTTTGGCTGTCCGGAAACCTTCCGGGAAGGAAGTGAGCCCAGGCCGGGCTGCTCTCGGCTCACTGAACCTGGTCATCAAATTTTCAATGCACAGGCCCACCCAGCAGAACAGTCTCCTTTCTCTGATTGCAAACAAAATCTCAGGGAACGAGAACTGCCTTTGAGTAGGCCATTTGGGAAGAGGTCCCAAGTTAATTTGATCCATGACTAAATGTGGTGTATAAGCTAGTGACATGCAATAATCAAGAGACGTACGTAGTACGGTTTACTGTGCGTTCTTAGGGCTTCATGCTGTTACCAGGCACGTTGAGGAATCTCTTGCCTTTAAGAAGCTGATGCTGCAGCTGGAGAAAGGCCAATCAGAAACAAGATCCCATCTGCCAAATGCCAGGTAGGAGGGAAGGCCACAGAAAGAGCATTGGATAGAGTCAGGTGACCTGGGTTCACCAAACTCTAAGTAAGGTCCCCATTTCCTGTCTGTAAAATGGGAAGAATAAGACCAATATCCAGGGTCATAGTAGCAGGAGGTATGGCTGCTGAACTTGATGCAGAAGCCTGGGGAGACCTGGAGCCACTGCTATCCTCCACCGCAGTCCTATAGGCAATGCTTTGAAAGAAAGGGACATCATTCCAAGTCAGAGGTCCCAGAGAAGGCAGTTTCCTCAGGCTTCTGTGAAGTCCCAGCGAGGTCGTGTGGCTGTTCCCCCATCACCTCCACCCCTTCTTGCCCTCCCACGGGTTGCCTGACTGGTATGAATCAACTTGGCAGAGCTCTTCAGCGGCCTTGCAGAGGGCGTGGCCAGTACAGCCACTGTCTTGGGGCCAGGGGTGGGGAATTAGCCAAGTGCATTCCACTGTAGGCATTATCGTCCTGCTGGAAGTTCAGGGCCAAATGGGGAATCCAGTTTTGTCAATCCAATTGAGAAACCATTTCTTGATCAACTACTTGTGCCAGGCATTGATATTCAGAGTAAAATATGCCAACATCTAGTTCAGCATTTTCCCAACTAGGTGCCATTGGATCTGAGATGTTAATAAGGGGCCCCTTAATAAAGGGTTCTTTCTGCTCATACTCAGGGAAACACTGTAACCTATCTTGTTGGATAGTTTGATGCTTTAAAAAAAGATTTTATTTATTTATTTTTAGGGAGGAGAAGGAAGAAAGAGAGGGAGAGAAACATCAATGTATGGTTGCCTCTTGCATGCCCCCCACTGGGGACCTGGCCCGTAGCCTAGGCATGTGCCCTAGACCAGGAACTGAACAGGTGACCCTTTGGTTCGTAGGCTGGCACTCAATCCACTGAACCACACCAGCCAGGGTGGACAGTTTGATGCTTTGAACATAGCCCTTCCCCTGCCCCTAACTTGTAATGTCCACTAGTGGGGGACCTAAAGGATCCCTTGGGGGGTTTGCCCTCCCCTAACCCCAAATACAGACTTGAGGACATTGGAGAGCTTGCCATGAAAACCAGGTGGAAACGAAGCAGCCTCCTCAGTGCCCACAGAATTCTGCTGGGCAAAGCCGCCCCAGCACTTGCTCTGACCCATGCAAAGTGAGAGCTCCCTTGTCCTTGGAGGTGGGGCTGAGCAAAGGGCCTTTCTTCTGTGTCCTCTGGAACTCCCCCCGGTGCTGTGTGTCAGACCACGTGTTACACCAGCGAAGGACCAGAGCCATGTCGGGGAGCCTGGCTGTGTGACCTAAGGGTGCATACTTTAGGTCTCTGGGCTCATGTCTCTGTGTAGACTGGGTAATTGATTGGTCCTTAATGCTGGTATTTATCGAAGGCCTTTTGTCTCTCCAGTGTTTGTTCCCTACGTGCACTGTAGTCAATACCATATCACTCAGTTTTATTAAGTTTTGTAACAAGATTTTGTCGTTGTTGTTGTTAAAGTAATCGTGTTCTGGAGAGCAGCTGGGGTGGCCCCTTGTAATGGTCCAACTGGGGACTCCCACAATTATCTTAACAAGGGTCTTTGGTCAGAATAGTTCGCAGCTGATCCTGTGGGTGTGTGGCCCCCTCCTGCTCTACACTCTAAGGCAGGCTGGGGACACGTGGCCCTGCCCCGCCCTTGCTGGCTCCAGTTTCTGAATCTTGTTGCCTCAGCCTGCTTTCCCCGCCCTTCTCATCATCCGGGAAGCCTGCATTGTGGGCTGGGGGAAGCCGCAGCCTCTCCTACCTGGCACCCACTGCCTCTAACCCCTAGGCACCTGCTCTGGGCCCTGGAGCCCCTTAAAATCATCAGCAAAACTCTAGAAGATTGCATCCTCGTACGTGAACAGGTAAGAAGGCAGTCAATTTTCTCTCATGGTTTTTTTTTTTGCCTAATTCCTACACCTGATTTAGCTGCTTCCTTCCTAGATCACAGCAAGAGGGATTTGAGTTAGACTCCAAAGACAGTCCTAGCCAAGAAGCTCTGAGCTATGTCTTAGAGAAATGGTGCAAACTTTCTGCCCTGGGTTTCTTCATTTTTGAACCTTTGCTTTCATCAGCGTTGCAGGGAAAAAATATAAATAAATAACAGGTCCAAATAACCATAAAGCAAGTTACTTCTCTCTGTGTTCCTTTCTGAGGTCTCTAAATTGACAAACCCACATTGTTAGATGGTTGTGATAGGTTATTGGATGCTGCTCCTTCATATATTGCTTTAGATTCTTAGACGTTTATGTCCTGTGTGCCTGAAGTACTGTGTGCATGAATTACATCATCGAAGTTCATTGGTTTAAAATACTTTAAAGGAATGGAAAAAATAAAATGGCATAGGCAAGCTTTTCTCATGTAGATGGCACTCTGAAATCAAATTTAAATGTTCTGTTTTTACACTTTGCACTTATTTTAAATGAACATAATTATTCAATTAACTGTTGTTTTTAAGGTCCCTGTGGTGTCCGCCCCATTAACAAACCCACCCCAGGATGTGTGACCTTTTGACTGTAAAGTTGAATTGCTTTCAGGTGTTTTGTCATTAATAATTTCACTTTTATGGGCAACTGAGAAAATAACATTTTTTAGTCTTTTAGATTTTTTCCCCTTTCCTTGGGTTTTATTTCCCATCCAGAATGAATGCTTGGGGCAAAGGGCAAGAACATTTTTGTAACTCAGCTCATGTTGCACATGGGGTCAGCTCACTCAGGAATTATGAGACGAATTTCCTAATTTCTAAGACTATGACGGTGTGTGTGGGGGGGGTGAGGAACTTGTTTTCTCTGGGGATTTTTTTTAGGAAAGGGGATGAAGGCCTTCTAACAGTGGTTAAGACTTGACCCTTGAAGGCAGCTGCCTGACCTTGACTTCTCACCTAATAACTTCAATTAGTTCACATGTAGAACACAGATTAGAAAGCTTCTTAGGGGTATAGGAAAGGCAGAGGGAGTGTAAAGCACCTACTTAGCAGCCCTGGAAGGCTTTTTCAAGCCTGGGGCTTTCTCTGGGTCTTTGTATAAACTGGACAGAATTGAGAAGGTCGTCTGGACTATCTCTGACCCCTCTCATCCAGTCACCTTTTGAAGATTTTTTTTGTCTATCTGTGCTAGGTTGTCCTCCTACTGCCATCAGAACTGGATGTCATTCTTCCCATCTTTTAACCATCTTCTGCAAAGCACAGGCTTAAGGGATCCCTGGCAGAGTAGAGAATTCCCCAGAAGCCTGTGGGCACACCCTTTGTTCCGGATCCATAGACTCCTGGGAGGCCACCGTAGAATGAGCACAGGCTGGTCGGGCCCGGTTCCAATCCTGGTGGCACCAATTTCACGCAGTGGGCAGTCATTACACCTCTCAGCAGTTTCTTTATCTGTAAAATGGAAATGTTTCATGTAAGATAACTTAGGTAAAGCTGCTAGCACTGAGGGACCCATTGTGGAAGGTCAAGGCCATGTTCCAGAGCCTTTGGGAAGGAACCAGAATTAGCCACAAAAGATGGGCAGAAAACTCATGTGTTCATTTTCTTCATCAACATTTATCAGTCTGGCTGGCCATGCCCTGGTGCTGGAAACTGGGAAGAGACCTGTAAGAAAGGCTCCCTGCTCTTGATACAGAGATACAGCCCATCTTGTGGGAGCACAGTAGGTGGTGAACGAGCTGCCTGGTCACTTTGGGACAGCTCCCCGCTGAAGGAGGAAGAGCAATCTATTAGGCAGAGAGTGAAAAAGCTGAGCAGAGTTTGGGGAAGGAGGTTTGGAAAGTTCGGGAGGGCTACAGGGCTGGGTGAAGGAAATGGGAGAGTGGGAGATGAAAAGAGAAGAATCAGTGAGGACCAAGTTTTAAGGAACCTTGAAGGTCAAATAAGAATTTGGACTTCATCTCAAGGATGTGGGCATTTAGGCAGGTTTGGGGATGTCTGTTCTGGCAGATTTAGGGGGTGAGGGATGATGTTGGAGGCCTGGAAGGCCCCAGGCTCCAACTCAGGGGCTTTGATGGTACCCAAAACAGATAAATGCAGAAAGTAGGGTTGTCAGGACAGGCTTGGTGTGAAGGGGCCAGGCCTGGGAGCTGGGGCCTGGGGCCTGGGGTTCAGGGTTCTGGTCTCAGTTCCTCCACCACCAGTGTGGGTGGGTCTCCTCCTTCAGGTGAGGGTTCAGGGCAGGTAGGCTTCTTTCAACTATCTCCTGGGAGTCAAAAAAATTCTGGAGGCTGCAACACCCCACCATTCCCTGCCCCTCCACCCCACCCAGGCAATTCCTGTCTGGTGGACATCCATGACCCAGCCTTGGAAGGAAGAGTCCTCTCTGAAACGGACAGCCTGGCCCTTTAACCCCAAGAGACTCCATGGAGTTCTGAGAACCCTGGCCTGCAGGCCTGTGGCAACCCCTGGGGCTTTCTGGGCTCCAGCTCTCCTACACACTTGAGCTGAGGGCCACGTCCACAGTTGGGGGGTTGATGTCCCCTGGGATCAGGGCTGCCATCAGCCTGGGAACTACTGAACTACCTCCTGAGCTTCCCAGGGCCGCTGGGAGAGTTTCATCTGTGCATCTCAGCCAGGCCTTCCCCCTTGGGGTCATCTCAGGTGATGAGGAGTTGGATGAGTGGGGATGTGTCTGCAGTTAGCAAGGTCAAAGTCAAGATAATGGGTTTGAAAGGCCAAAGAGATGTGGACGTGCTTGGCAGCTATTTGGAAAGGTCAGTCCCTGCTCTGAAGCATTCTGGGTGCCTATCACGTGTCCTAGCACGAGAACCTTTACATCCGGGCCCAGAACTCTCCCACCACGACCAGGCCCCCACTTCCGGCTTTGCCACCTACCTGTCCCCTCCACCTCCCTTCCCTGCAGCCACACCTCCCCTTCCCTCTTTCCCGAGAGCCAGCACTTACTTGTCCTTCTACTTTCTCACATCAATGAAATCTCTAAAAAATTACCTTAATTATTGGTATTACGTACATTTACATTGTTATGAAACAGATCTCCAGAACTTTTTCATCTCGTAAAACTGAAACTCAGTCACCACTGAGTGGTGACCCACCCGCCACCTCCCCCAACGCCCAGCTCCTGGCAACCACCGTTCCACTAAATGTTTCTGTGAATTTAACTGCTCAGGCATCTCATACAAGTGGGGTCCTGTTTGTCCTTCTGCGTCTGGCTTATTTTGTTTAGCGTAACGCCCTCAAAATTTATCCATGCTGTAGCATGCATCAGAATTTTCCTCCTTTTTAAAGCTGAATAACACAGGGGTGGGCAAAAGTAAGTTTACAGTTATGAGCACACAAAATACAGTGTATTCTTGCATTATATACTGTCCGATAGAAACAACTGTAAACCTACCCGCCCCCCCAGTATTTCACTGTTTATACACCACATTTTCTTAAACTACTCATCTGATGATGCGCACCTGGGTTGTTTCCATGTTTTAGCTATTGTGAATAGTGTTGCTATGAACACAGGTTCACAACTATCTCTTCAAGGCCATCCTTTTAATTTTTAAGGGTCTCTACCCAGAAGTGGAATTGCTGGATCATATGGGAACTGTGTTGTAAATGCTTTGAGGACCCTCCACACTGTTTTTCATAGCGGTGGCAGCACTTTACAGTCCTGCCAGCAGTTCACAAGGGCTCCGATTTCTCCACATCCTTGCCAGCACTTGTTATTTTCTGTGTTTTTGGTAGTAGCCATCTTGATGGACATGAGGTGATGTCTCATTGCAGTGTTGATTTGCATTTCTCTGATGATTAATGGTGATGAGCATCTTTTCGTATGTCTGTTGTTTACCAACACTGGAGAAATGTCTACTCAAGTCCTTTGCCCATTTTTTAGTCAGGTTATTTGATTTTTCTGTTGTTGTTGAGTTGTAGATCTTTATATTATATATAAATAGATCTTTATATATATCTTTATAAGATCTTTATATATATATCATCTTTATAAGATCTTTATTATATATATATAAATTCCAGGCCTCCAGAACTAGCCCTGCTTATCATATTTTCAAATACTTTCTTCTATTCCATAGGTTGCCTTTTCACTTGGTTCATGTGTCCTTAGATGCACAAAAGTTGTCCGTTTTTTTAAGATATTTATTTATTTGGAAAGAGGGGAAGGGAGGGAGAAAGAGAGAGAGAGAAACATCAATGTGTGGTTGCCTCTTGTGCACTCCCAACTGGGGACCTGGCCCGCAACCCAGGCATGTGCCCTGACTAGGAATCGAACCAGCTACTTTTTGGTTTGCAGGCTGACACTCAATCTACTGAGCCACACCAGCCAGGGCTAAATTTTCCATTTTGATGTAGCTCCATTTGTCTATTTTTGCTTTTATTGCCTGAGCTTTCAGTGTCACATCGAAGGAATCATTGCCAAGTCCAATGTGACGAAGCTTTTCACCTGTTTTCTTTTAGGAAGTTTATAGTTTTTAATCTTATATCTTTGCAAACATTTTAATAGCTTCTTTTGTTTTTTTTTTTTAACATGTGCTTATAAAAATATACCAACAGTTCTGAAAAGCACAAGAAGAAAAGCAAGTCCCACCCCCATCCCCCAGAGGCGATTACACTTTCCTGAACAACCCTCCAGACAAAGCCATGCTCGCTGCCTTCCGAACTGCGACCTGCGACCTGCACAGGGGTCGGTCGCCTGGGAGCCCTGGTAAAGGTTAGGTGACACAGCTGCTGCCCACCAGGAAACCATACTTGGAGTGATACATGCCTTTCTTATACCCTGGTTTTTTTGCCCCTCCTCCCAAATGTATGCTGTGGAAAGGCCAATAAATGTAGACCTCCCTCCTTCACAGTGGCCACATACCATCCCACTGTGCAGTAGGACAGTCATTCAAGCTGTCCCTACAAATGGAATTCAGGGTGATACTGAGTCATCGTGGCATTATACACAATGCAGTGGCAAGCAGCTCTGCAACCTGAAGGAGTGATTGTTACTGTGTTTGTTTTTATGAAAAGCGAACCTGAACTAATACATTCAAATATGTTACTCCCTGGAGTCACCTGAGAGGCTGGACCCTTATTCTCAAAGCTCTCCAGGCCCTGCAGTGGGGAGGGGCAGAACAGTGTGGGATAGACGCGGGGCAGGTGCGGGGCAGGTGAAAATATGTGTGGGAGCGGGAGGAGGCAGGGTGTCCTGCACAGTCGGCGGCCGCTCACCAGCCTGGCATTGTGTGTCTGGTGCCCATTTAATGCCCACAGCTCCCTGCAAAATTTAACAGTCTCCTCCATTTTGCAGATGAAGAAACTGAGGCTCAGGGAAGACTCAGCTTGCCCAGGGTCAGGCAGGAGGGATGAGGCAGCGCAGGAGCGGGGTGGGGGCGGGGAATGGCCCAGCTCTGCATCCTCAGCTCCTTGATGGGGTCACTTTGCGTGCTGGACCTGGCTATTCTCCGCGGCCCACCCCTGCGCTCCCGCTTCCCGGCGCTCCAGGAGCCGGCCAGGCCCCACCGGATTCGAGAGTCCTTGTGCTGCCCCTGGCCCTGCTCCCCACTACCGCCCCCGCTGCCCCTGCTCTCGCGCAAGATAATGCCAGGCGCCACCGGCCCATCTGGCGGCTGTGGAGCGAGCCTGGCGTCCCACCCCGTCCCGGACCCCACTCCTTGCCACAGCCCAGCTGCCGAGAGGGACGCCCTGCCCCAAGAGGCCTCCAGGCCAACAGCTCTGCTGGCTGCACAGGGTAAGGCCTTTGCTGACACCGTAGTTTCAGGGTCGCCTGGGTCGCAGAGGTCTGAGGGGCTGGGGTTCTTCTTGCTCTCCGGGCAGGGGAGGGGTCTCCTTCCTTCGGGGTCACCGCCTGCGTCCTGACGGAGCTCAGAGGATGCTGGAGGCACCAGGGTGGGCACTGACCAGTTGGACAGCAGGGCTTTGCCAGCCAGGATGGGTGGGGGCTGTTGAGAACACCAGACGAGGCAGACAGCCCTGAGCTAGACTGAATCCAGCTCCGCCCTGTGCCGCCCGCCGGTGGTCACCGGCCTCTCCAGCCCCCCTTCCCTCAGCGATGAAGTGGAGGTAAAAACCGGAGCTCTCTATATTGTGTGGCGCTAGTTAATGCGGCTTCTATAAGAAAACAAAAGCAAAACCGAAAAGAGCGTTGGCGGGGATGAGGAGAAGTCGGACCCTCCTGCACTGTTGGCCGGGTTGTGAAGTGGTACAGACGTTGTGGAAAACAGTTTGGCAGTTCCTCAAAAAATTAAAACTGTGGAAGTACCACATGGTCTAGCAGTCTCACTTCTGAGGATAGACCCAAAAGAACTGAAAGTGGGATCTTGAGGTCTCAGCACTCTCATGCTCACAGCATTATTGGCAAGAGCCGAAGGGTAGGAGGCGCTCAGGTGCCCCTGGACAGGCGAGTGGACAGCACAGGGTGGCGTGTGCAGGCCCGGGAGAGCACCACCTGGACTCACAGAGGTCATGCGCTCCCACACAGATGAGCTCAGAGGGCCGTGTGCTAAGTGGAGTAGGCCAGACACAGAAAGACAAATGCTGTAGGATTCTATTTCTACGAGATACCTAGAGCTGTTAAATTTGTAGAAACAGAAACTGGAATGGAGGTGGCCAGGGCCTGGCGGGAGGGAGGAATGGGGGGATGGTTATTTTGTGGGGACAGAGTTCCAGTGTTGCAAAATGGAAAGGGTTCTGGAGACAGATGTGAGTGACGATTGTGCAACAGTGAGAATGTGCTTCGCACAATTTAAACAGCTGGGCGAAGAAACGGCACACACCTCACAGGGGTTTCGTGTGGGCTGAGTGGCACTGTACATGTGAACCATGATTAGTGCAAGGTCTGGGGGACATCGAGACTTTCTGCCCCCTGGACCCAGGAGCTGGAGGGTGTGTGTGTGTCCCTGTGGGGACAGTTGTGCCATTCTGCATGAGAGACACGGGGCGGGGTTCCGCGGAGCCTTCCTGGAGGAGTAACTGGAGCCCTGTTCAAGGGATTCCTGACGTTGGTGGGATGGGTGGATTCCAGACGTTGGAAAGTCCCTGGCAGAGGAATCACTTCCACTAAGGGGCAGTGTGCAGGGAGGAGCTCTTGGCCCTGCCTAGAGAACTCATGATGAGAGCTGTCTGAATGGGGAGCAGGCTGCTCATGGAGGTGAAGAGCTCCCTGTTAGCGGAAGCATGTAAGGAGAGGCTGGGCAAGCTGCAGAGCAGACTCCTGCATGGGGGGGTGGAGCCAGAGCCTTCCAGGCCTTGCACCTCTCTGATGTGATCCAGTCCAGGCAAAGTTGTATGTAACAGGCCTTGTAGAGCTGGGACCCAAGTCAGAGGGAGGCAGTAGACAGGTGGGAAGGCTTGCTGCCAGCCCCGCCCTAAGTAACAATAATAGTAGCGGCTGCCTTTTCCTCTGGGCAAGCACTGTGTTAAATGCCCCACAGGCTTGATCTTAAATCCTCATCATGACCCTGTGTGGTGGTTGCTACTATCATCCCCATTTTACAGCTGGGAACCCAACCCAGGGGTTAAATCATCTGTGCAAGCCTAGCCAGTAGATGGTGGAGCTGGCATTTGAACCCAGACAGTTGGGCTCCAGCCCTCTATGTGGGGTGGAAATCTCCAAAATCCACCTCCCCCAAGCTGGCCACTCCCTGCCACCCTTCCCCTGGCCAACATTCTCATGGGTACCCATTTAGCTGTGGCCTGCGCCCCTGCCCGTGAGTCAGCATTGTGTGCCTTGCCCTGGCTGGCTTCTCTGTGCTTGCATCTCCAGGGTTCAAGGATAACATTGTGCAGAAAATACTTGCTATGATTGGGAGCCAGGCTCCCTGCCACTCAACACCTCCCATATCCTTTATTAAATGGGACCCTGGGACTCTCTTTAACAACTCCCTTCCTTGCCTCAGAGTCTTTCCCAAAGCTGTTGAATTCATTGTACATTTTTTTGCAACTGTGTTTTTTTCCAACCCCACTCCCTGGGTGACAGGACCTTGCCCACATGGTTCCATTTGTCCAAGTCCCCAGTCAAGCGCCCGCAAGGCAATCAACACCATCCTCAATGGTAGCAATGCTGTGGCCTCCTCTCTGCTCAGACCTGAGCAGGATTACAGTGGAAGCCCTGGCAGGGATGGTGATTTATCCAGAATGACAGAGTTAGCTGGGATGGCATTCACATCTTACAAGGCACACCTCTGTGCCAGGCAGGGTGCTCAGTCCTGGGCAGGTACTGTCTCACTGAGTTCAGACAGAGCCCAGGAGGTAAAGAACTGTCATTCCCATATTACAGATGAGGAGACTGAGGCTTGGGGTGGTTAATGATGTGTTCAGAAGCCTGGACTTTTCCCTTTCTCTGCTGCTGCCCTTCAGGCTCTGTGTTGCTGGTCTGACAGCAGTAACACTGGTGCCTGCTGGAAGAACGTACGTTGCAGCTTTCTCTCCCCCTGCCGCCTGGACTGCTGACTGCCACCCTGGAAGTGGGCCTTGGTGGTGCTATTTTTCTGGATGAAGAAGGTGATTAGGGGCTCCTCAGGGCCCCACAGTGGAGGGGGCACACCAGGGCAGGGTGGTGGCCCCCCTTGCTTGCAAGCCCCTTCCCACCTTCACTGCACTGAATCACAGGCCCTGTAGCCCCCCTGCTTGCCTCCTTGGAGGGACTGTCCAGGTCCCAGGGAAGCTGCAGTGCACAGAGGCTAGCTGACGAGTCAGCCCTGCAGAGGCTGGGGCCAGGTGCTTTCCAGTGTCTTACTGCAGCTGGGAAACCTTTGGTGTCATCTCTTCAGAGGGTTCTGCCTGCCTGGGTTCCCCTCCCAGCCAAAAAAAAAAAAGGGCCACTTCTCTCCTTGCCTATGGAAGTCATGTTGGCAACATAATTTTTGATTGTCATGCTGCAGTGACAGAGTTCTGGAACCTTTAACCCAACCCTGTAAGGCGTGGCTGTTAACCCACAGGAGGCAGCTGAGGCTGGTTCAGGATTTGGGACTTCAACCCTGGGCTCTCTGTCGGCAAAGCCCTTGACATTGGCTGAGTAATTTTCATTTTGTACTCTGTAAGCTTTCTTTTAAAAAATAATTAATGGGCTTTTTTCTTTTAAAGGACAGTTTAGATTTACAGAATTGAGCAGAAAGTACAGAGAGTTTCATGTAGCCATCTGGATACACAGTAACCCTTGTTATTAATATACATTATTAGTGTGTTACAATGATCACAATTGACAAATTGATATTCATGCCTTATTATTATTAACTAAAATTCATAGTTTACATAAGGGTTTACTCTTGTTTTTTGGATCAAAAAATTACTCAAAATATAGTATCTTAAATGCAACAGACCATGCCAGTGGCTCTCCCAGCTTTCCCAGTCAGCAGAGCCGCAGGCTTCTGGGTATATACAGGGAACCCTCTCCCCCTCCCCCACCCACCCGCTCCTCCATCCTCGGTGAAGCCCTTCCCTGCATGCAGTTCCCTGGGTGGTGAGCTCAGCGGGCTCTCTCCCGCAGTGCTCGACTCCTGGCACTGCGGGGCGCCTGCGCGCCCTTCCCCAGGGAGAGGCTGATGAAGAGCTTCCAGCCTCGCACAGCTAGCCCAACTTCAGGTGGTCGGACGCCCTTGAGAAAATTACACCCAGGTCTTCAAAGGGTTTACTCTTTATGTTGTGCAATCTGTGGGTTTTGACAAATACATAATGACATTGTGACAACTGTGATTTCCACAATTACAGTTGTACAGAGAGTTTCGCTGTCCTACAAGCCATCTGTGATCCACTTACCTCTCCCTTCCCACAACCCTGGACAACTACTGATCTTTATACCATCTGTGTAGTTTTGCCTTTCCTAAAATGCCGTATAGTTGGAATCGCACAGTGTATGGCCTTTCCAGACTGGTTTCTTTCACTTAGAAATACACATTTACAGTTCTTTCTTGTCTTTTGTGGCTTGATAGATTGTTTTCTGGTCCTAGACCCTCTTCCTTTTTCTCTTTACCTGCTGATAGCTCATTTCTTTTCAATGCTGAACCATGTCTCACTGTATGGATATACTATAGTTTTTTTATCCATTCATTTACTGAGAGACATCTTGATTGCTTCTGGTTTTTGGTGATTATGAATGAAGCTGCTATGAACATGTGTGTGCATGTTTAT
This sequence comes from Anoura caudifer, assembly GCA_004027475.1. Lineage (NCBI taxonomy): Eukaryota > Metazoa > Chordata > Mammalia > Chiroptera > Phyllostomidae > Anoura > Anoura caudifer. The sequence goes on along the minus strand of PVKU01003424.1, from coordinate 4,494 downwards.
ATTTACTTAATGGGATAAATACTAAAAAGCGTGATTGCTGGATTGTATGGTAATGGAATGTTGAGCTTGTAAGAAGCTACCAAAATATCTTCCAAAGTGTCTGTACTATTTTCCATTCCCACTAGCACTCAGTGAGAATCTGTGTTCTTATTAGCATAAATGCTAGTAAGTGTTGTCAGTTCTTTTGGATTTTAGCCAAAAAGTAATAGGTGTTAAGTGCTCATTGTTGTTTTAATGTGCAATTCCCTGATGACAGAAGATGTTGAGCATATTTTCATGGGTTTATTTGTCATTCATCTTTTTGGCAAGATGTCTGTTCAGATATCGTCTATTTTTTAATTGTTTTTTTTCTTATTGCTGAGTTTGAAGAGTTTTTTTTTGAAGATCCAAGTCTTTTAAGATATATCTTTTGTAAATATTTTCTTTTCGTTTTCTTAGCTGTGTCTTTTGCAGAGCAGAAGTTTTGAAGTTTAATAAGATCTAACAGCATTTCCCCCCATGGATCATGCTTTTATTGTGTCTACGAACTCATTACCTAGCCCAAGGCCACCTACACTTTCTTTTGTGTTATATTCTAGATGTTTTATTATTTGCATTTAAGTGTAAGATCTATTTTGATTTAATTTTTATAAAAGGTATAAAGTCTGTGTTGAGATTCCCTTTTTTTTTTTTTTTTGCATATGAATGTCCACTTGATTCTGTCGCCATTTGTTGAAAAGACTACACTTTTCTGTTGAATTGCCTTTGCTCCTTTGTCAAAGATCAGTTGCCTGTATATATGTGGGTCTTTTTCTGGGCTCTCTATTCTGTTCCTTTGATCTGTTTGTCTATTTTCTTTGCCAGTACCATACTGTCTTGATTACTGTGTGTTTATACCAAGTCTTGAAGCCAGGTAATGTTAGTTCTTCAGTATCATATTGGCTAGTCTAGGTCTTTTGCCTGTCCATATAAACTTTAACATCAATTTATAGACATTTACAAAACAACTTCCCAGGATTTGGATTGAGATGGCATTGAATGTGTAGCTCAAGTTGGGGAGAGCAAGCATCTTAGCAATATTGAGTCTTCCTGTCCATGAACATGGACTATCTCTCCCTTTATTTAGGTCTTCCTGTTAGTGGCAGAAAAATGGCACCAGGTGTTAGATTGGTGGAGTCGGACTGGACCTCGGTTCAGAAACTTCGGTACTTGAGTTCCGGCTAAGAAAGAATTCAGAGTCAAGACTCAAAGTGTAAGAGAAAGTTTATTTAGGAAGACACAGAGGTAGAAGACGTGAGCTGTGGAAGAAATGGGCTCAGGAAACAAGTCACAGAGGCAAAAGAACTGTTGGAGCTTAGGAAAAAGAGCCCAGGAAAGTGCACCTGAGGAATGGGGTGTCGCCCAGGGTCATGGTCTCCACTGATGGGTCGGTACTGGGGGAGGGAGTCCTTAGGGCAGCTGGTCCTGATGTCAGCCATGGCACCCCTCTGCCAGGTTTTGCTGCTTTTCTGGGCTGGAGCTGAAACACAGCTGAGACCTAGATGTCATTTCTAGGGGTTGATGCTTAAGGGAGGGGTCCTGTGAAGGCTTGTAGTCTTCCCTGTTGCTAGAGACCTGGCCATCCTTCCTGCTCTGCTCATGCCTCTGTCTGTTTACTACATTCCTTGATTCCTTTGATCAGTTTTATAGTTTTCCTCATAGAGCTCTTCTACATATTTTGTTAGATGTATACCAAAGTACTTCATTTTCTGATGCTCATGTAAATGATATTGTGTTTTTAATTTCAAATAGTTAATATATATGCACAGTAAAAACAAAATTCAAAAGATACACATTGGTTTACGGTGAAAAGGAGATTCCTCTCCGTATCTCATTCCTTAGGCTTCTATTTTCATCTATCCAAAGGCAATAACTGACACTAGGTTCTTGTGGGTCCTTCTAGAGATTATATGGGCATACTCAAGCTTACATTCATGTTTATTATGCATTCAGCAAACATCACGAGCATTTGCTATGGGCCAGGCACAGAAGGTGGGGCAGAAAACAAAGGAAGTCTTGCTCTCCGAGAGCTTACATTCGTTGCGGTTGGCCTCTCTGGCTGGATGTTCAGTCCTCGCAAGAACTCTGCCCCTGTAGGAGAGCTGAGGGCCAAAGGAGGACTCTCTGGAGCCAATCAAATTTTCTAGGAGCTCAAGCAGAGGTGCTGGTCCTGCTAGGAGCTAGGGGAAGGGCTGGTGTTGCTTAAGGCTAGAGGAAGCAGGTTCTAGAAGGAAGACTTCTTGCCAACCGGATGGGTGGAGATGAAGAAGAGGTGAGGAGGCAGCCAGCCCAGTGCAGGGGCAGATTCTTATCAGGTTTTATGATTTGGAAGTCTTCTCGTTTGTAGGTAGCTGTATTTTAATTCCTTGGTTTTGTTTCCTACGAGTTTTTTAGACACACTCTTCTGGGGACAAGCCTAACCTTGTTTGTCTGACCTCAGGAGAAAAGGGATTTATCCACACTGAGAGCAGCACCACCAGGGGAGTGGCCAGGATGTCCCCAGAGGCACAGAGGGGGCCGTGGTCATGACGGGCTGTGGGGAACACCCAGGGAAAGGCAGTGAGCTGCCGGGAACTGGGTGTCTGAGCAGCCGGTTTGTGCCAAGTTGGCTTCACCTCCTGGGTCACCCGCCCAGCCTGGAGGTGGCTCTCCTAGATGTGGCACTGGGTCCACCTCTGCCTCAGACACTGGGGCCAGTGGACGCCCTGCAGCCACATGTATGCTGCCCTCCACCCATCCCCAGCCATGCTAAAAGTGTTTGTGTCCAGTTCCTACGAGGGTGACGCTTTTATTGTCTGTGTGTATCATACAAGTGGTATGATACCACTGCCCAGGCCCAGGGCCAGCAACTGCGGATTTCATTCCCATTTCACAGATGGGAAAACTGGGGCTCTGAAGCCAAACCTGCACTCATGCCCATGATACTTCATTGCCTCTGCAGGGTCCCAGCACCCAGGAAGAGGCACGTGCAGTAGGGTCCTTCCCCCGAGCTCCACAAGCCTCACTCGGATGGGTACCTGATGCCGAACCTCCTGGCTGAGCCGAGCGCTTCCCCTCTTGTCCGCTCTTGGGTAGTTCTCAGGCTCCTGCCTTCCCAAGTGGCACTGCCTTGGGCCATTTCTGACTTGATTATTTTCTAGAGGCCCACCTCTTACAGTGGAGTTACCCCCTCATGGGGTTCATCTGATTTTATGGTTCTTGTTAAGATTGCCAGGTAGAACCAATCCAGGAAGCTTATCAATGGGTGTGTATCTGACATCCATGTCTCCTACCAAACACATAAAGGCAGAAAAGATCTACTTATGTGATGGTTTACATTCTGTACAAATGGAAGCAATGTGGTCTGTGGCCCTTGGGCCTATTAAGTGGTAGCAATTTTATTTGGTAGAAGGTCGTTCTTTATACAGCTGTACCTCCCCAGAATAGACCAGGCAAATGCCTGGGTAGCCCAGGACCTGAAGGGACAGTTCTTTCAAAGGTCTGGGACTCTTTCATTTAGGCATGGCTCGTACTGCCTGGGAGTAATGCCCCCAGCCCCTTCTGGCACATGAACCTCCACTAGACACCCCTTGGAGGTCACCTTCCTTCATCACAGGGCTTGGAGGAATGGTTGGTGTCCTGGCCTCCAGCTTCTGCCTCCAACTCGTCTATCTGTACATCAGTGTTCCCTAAGTGAATATGGTCATCAGGTCACGCCCTTGCTCAAGAACCTGCACTGGCTCCCTGCTGCCTGTCACATCAGGCACTGCTTGGCTTTTAAGGCCCTCTGTAGTCTGGCCTTGTCCTTCCTGTCCAGTCGATTTCCAAAACACCCCAAATACAACTTCTCTGCTCAAGACAAACAACTTTCTGAGCCCAGACGGTAGGGCAGGGTAGGGGGAGAGTATGGGGATGGTGGAGGGGGGGTGGTAGTGGGAGAGACCAAAGGTCGAGGGACACAGACTTTGTAGCCTCTTAGGCAATGCAGAAGGCAAAGCCACCTACAGTGAGGAGAAATGGCCTCTCTCCAGGCTCAGCAGCCCTGAGCTGTGGCCAGAGTGGCCTGCCCTGACCTGCTCGGGTCCGAGTGAGCAGCCCCTGGGCTCTGACTCTGAATTTGCAGGATGCTCAGGTGACCTCCCAGCTCCAGGTTCTTGTGGGTTCCACCCCCCAGGCCTCACAGTCAGGCTCTGCTTGCTACACAAAGCTGCTGGGTGGGCAATGTGGTCTTTTTCTTTCACCTTCAGGCCACACCTAACATAGAGTTATCAGCAAGGGCTTTGGGGTCAGACTCACTTAGATTTAATACTGGCTCTCCCACTTGCTAGTTGTGTGACCTTGGGCAAATTGCTGAATTTTCTGAGTTTTGGTTTCCTCATCTTTAAAAGGGGGAGTAAGAATTTCTAACTGTTGTTGGTGTTCATGTGTGGGGTGCAGGGATTAAATGACATAAAGTGACTAATATTGGCTATTGTTATTGCTGTCCTCCTCATTGTC
>PVKU01003423.1:112179-179587 GCA_004027475.1 Anoura caudifer | reverse complement strand
TGCTTCTCAGATAAGGTCAAGTTAAAGGAGTTCATCATCACCAAGCCCTTATTATATGAAATGTTAAAGGGACTTATCTAAGAAAAAGAAGATATAAAATATGAACAGTAAAAAGACAGCAAACTCACAGGTATTAACAACCAGACCTAAAACAAAAGCCAACTAAGCAAACCACTACAACAGGAGCAGAAACACAGAATTGGAGATCACATGGAGGGTTAGCAATAGGGGAGTGGGAAGAGGAGAGAGGGGGACAAGGTACAGAGAACAAGTAGCATAGACGGTAGGTAGAAAATAGACAGGGGGAGGGCAAGAATAGTGTGGGAAATGTAGAAGCTAAACAACTTATGACACATGGGCATGAACTAAAGGGGGGAATGTGGGTGGGAGGTGGTGTGCAGGGTGGAGGGTAATGAAGGGGGGGAAATGGGACAACTGTAATAGCATAATCAATGAAATACAATTAAAAAAAAAAGATTTAAGCCCTAATATCCTAGGGCATCCTAAGGCACTAATGCATGGATTAGCTTTTCTCTTTGGCATCTCAAATACTAATTATATACCAAAAAACACACATTCTTTCTCTTCCTTCTCCCCAACTCTCCATCTTGTTCTCTCCCTGCCCCTCTTTCTTTCTTCCCTCTATTACAATGAACCTAAATAAGCCACACTTTCAACTTAAGGCCTTGGAATCTCTCTCTATCCCTATCCCTCCTCCTCTTTAAGATCGCATCTTCTCGGCCACTGTTCTGATCGCCCCCAGGTTACTCCAGGTGCTCTCTCTTCCTCCATGCCCCATAGTACCCTACACCTACTTCTATTTGTAGCACTTACCATTGCATTATAATCAACTCTAGATTGTCTCTTTCCTCCCTTCCTTGAGTTCAGAAAAAAAAAATGCCTTAGTTTTTAAAATTCCCAGTGACTTATTTAGTTTCTAAAATAAGTGGACTATCAGCATCTACTGTTTGATTTAAAACAATTTATATGTATTGCCAGCTTAAAAATATGTTAATGAAAGCAGAATCTTTATCTTGTTTGATATTCCAAACATTTTTGTCTATCATTGTCAAACATTTTGTCTTTATTGTCCATCAAAATGACAGTCAAATTCTATTACACAAAATTTCAGGATTTCTTGAGAAGATTTATTGCCACTTTCTACACATATTTGCTCATATTTTTACACATATTGAATGAGTGACCAAACAAATGAATGAATGGAATATATAGAAGCAAATATAAAAAAAGAGTATAGCATTAAGACAAAAAACTGAGAGATTTGTGTGCTATTCTTACGAAATTAGAAGTTATGGGGATGGCATATTTCACAGACATAGAACAAACACTTCAAAAATTTATATGGAACCATAAACCTCAAATAGCTGTAGCAATTTTGAGAAAGAAGAGCAAAGTAGGAGGGATCATAATACCTATTACCAAACTATATTACAAGACCACCGTAATCAAAACAGCCTGGCACTGGCACAAAAACAGGCACATGGACCAGTGGAATAGAACAGAGAGCCCAGAAATAAAACCAATTCTCTACGGTCAATTAATATTCAACAAAGGAGGCAGCAACAAAAAATGGAGTAAAAATAGCCTCTTCAATGAGTGGTGTTGGGAGAACTGGACAGCTACATACAAAAAAATGAAACTCAAGCACCAACTTACACCATACACAAAAATAATTCAAGGTGGATAAAAGATTTAAATATAAGCCGTGACACCATTAAAGTCCTAGAGGAGAACATAGGCAGGAAAATCTCAGATATTTCACGCAGCAACATTTTTACTGATATGTCCCCTACAGCAAAGGACATAAAGGAAAGAATAAACAAATGGGATCTCATCAAAATAAAAAGCTTCTGCATGGCTAAAGAAAACAGTATTAAAATAAAAAGAGAACCATTTGTATGTGAAAACATATTTGCCAGTGATACCTCAGACAAGGGTTTAATTTCCAAAATATATAAAGAACTTACACAACTCCACTCTAAGAAGACAAGCAACCCAATTAAAAAATGGGCAAAAGACTTGAACAGACACTTCTCCAAGGAGGTCATACAGAGGATCCAGAGGCACATGAAAAGATGCTCAGTATCACTAGCTATCAGAGAGATGCAAATTAAAACTACAATGAGATACCACTTCACATCAGTCAGAATGGCCATCATAAACAAAGCAACAAACAACAAGTGCTGGTGAGGGTGTGGAGAAAAGGGAATCCTAGTGCACTGTTGGTGGGATTGCAGACTGGTACAACCACTATGGAAAGCAGCATGGAAATTTCTAAGAAAACTAAAAATGGACCTACCTTCTGACCCAGCAATTCCACTGCTAGGATTATATCCTAAGAACCCTGAAACACCAATCCAACAGAACCTACGCACCCCAATATTCATAACAGCACAATTTACAATAGCCAAGTGTTGGAAGCAACCTAGGTGCCCATCAGTAAATGAATGGATAAAAAACTATGGTACATTTACCCAATGGAATTCTATGCAGCAGAAAGAAAGAAGGAGCTCCTACCCTTTGTGACAGCATGGATGGAACTGGAGAGCATTATGCTAAGCAAAATAAGCCAGGAGGTGAAAGACAAATACCATATGATCTCACCTTTAACAGGAACCTAATCAACAAAACAAACAAACAAGCATAATATAACCAAAGTCACTGAAATTGAGAACAGGCTGACAGTCACCAGAGGGGAGAGGGGAGGGAATTTCAGGGGGAAAAGGGAAGGGTTTAGAGCAACAAGTATAAAAGACACATGGACAAAAACTAGGGGGGCTGGAAATGGGAGAAAGCTGGGGAGGGCTGGGGCAGTGGGCTAGGATGGGAGTAGAAGACAGAAAACTGTACAAGAACAACAATTAAAATAAAAATTTTAAAAAAAGAAGTTAAGGGGAAAGAACAGAGAAAGACAGTTAGGCCTCTGCTATTCAGTCCCTTGTAACAGGTAGCAGAGAGAGAAGGTTTGGTTATCAGAGTCTTTGTGTTTAAGAAGTTGTGCTGAAGAAAAACCTCACCCAGGTCATTATTAGGTACAAGAAATTGAGGCGAGAGGAGCACAGAACAGGACTCTTTAAGGCCAAAGCTAGAAGCAAACCAAAACTGAGTGAAAACAGAAATGTACTAGGAGATGACATGGACTGTTTGAGAACCGAGGAGAGAAAACAAAGAAACACAATCATTACATGTTTAGCTTCCTGTAAGCTCCAGGAAAATAGCTCCATCATTAGATACCTGGGAGATGGTATGGAGCATGATTTGTAAAGAGAGCATGAGCCAGGGTCTGTTTTGGTGAGCTTGTTAAATAGGTGGGAATATAACACTTGTCACACCTTTGTTCTCCCTCTTATGAGCATGTGGAGGAGGGGATGGTGTTGTCTATATGCAAAATAACATGATACAATAGTATAGACAGAAGAAATTCCAGTTCTTTGAATGAAGCTAAAATTTACTATAATTTTAAATATATATTATGTCCATATATATGACCTCATATTTTCAATGTTTTTCAATTTTCATGTTTGTCAAGAAATTTTTCATGTTAGTTAAGGAAAATAAATAAAATATGCATGCCAATAAAAAAATAAAATAAAACTTTAGAAGGGAAGTTTATAAACACTCTTTTGAATCAAATATATACTCAAATAATACTTGCTATTATCATTACAACTCCTGTCACATCTAGAAAATACAAGTTAATTATGACATGGAATTTTTAAATTATGTTTCCAATGCATTATACTTCCAAAAGTTCTTCAGTTACTTTATTTAAATAAGGGTGACAAATCTGATGGGAAAAAAAAATAGTAAATGGCTTTTAATGAGCAATGCTTCAAATGCCTGATTAAAGAACTTTGTCTTAATTTAATAAGAAATGGGGGGAGCTTTATAAAAAAAGGTTTTTAACAAAGTTTTGCATAAAATGTTTATTCACATTCAGGAGAACCAGAGAAGTTTATATGACACCAAGATTTCACCTAAAATCCATAAGAACATCTGTTTACTCTACAAAAATCATGGTACGGCTTCACTGTTGGGAACCCAGACCTGGGCCCAGGTCATCTGGATTCAGGTCCCAGCAAACCCACTTACTAGCTGGGCAGCCTTGGAAAGTTGCTTCATCCCCTCGGTACCTCTCCAGTTTTCCACTCTCTCTGATGGAGACAATCAAAAAACCTGCCTCGTCGGATTGTTGTGAAAATTAACTGAGATAAAACATATAAAACACCTACCAGTGACTAGCATATAATAAATGCATGCAAATGTTACTAATTAATATCATTGTATAGATATAATATCTGAAAACTTTTGATAGCAAATAGAGGATTAAATTCTGAGGAAATGAAGATTTTATTGTAGGAGGTTCACTGTTACTTTCCCCCAAATGTTCATTCCTCACTTCCTGTACCCTGAAGGGCTGTCTCTTCTATGAGCCAAGAGAATTTAGGAGAATAAAAACTGAAATGGAAGGTGTTATTTAAAGGAATTCCAAACAAAAATTATTTATAAATATTCAGAAAGAGAAAAACGATGGGAAAGACAAAAAAAATAAAAAATAAAACAGAAAGGCTGCTGCCCAGGGGACAGGATAAAGCTTCTGTATCGAAGAGAAATCTATCAAAGTCCACCTCCCTTCCCCTAAACACCGCCCCCCCCCCAACCTGCCTGTGCTTGCAGGGCCGGCATCCACGCGCAGAGCATCCATCTGGAAGTTTGCACTTTGCAACCCAGCACCGAGACCAGATGGCACGGCATGGGGACTTCATTTCTGAGTGCAAATGATTTTGTAAATCAGAGATGAAGCCTTCCGAGTCAGCGCAGCTTCCTAACAGGATTACACAAACTGAAGTCTCTGACCCACAGGTCAAAAAAAAGTCTCCAAAAAAAAAAAAAAAAACCTGCTGCCTCACTGTACCCACTGAACATATGGTCTCATTTGCAGAACACACTAGAGAGGCATTAGAGATGATAGCTCCTGATTAAGACAGAGAATGCAGCCAGGAAACGGGGAGAACACAGAGAAATGGTGAGGGCAAAGATCTGGCCCCACACTGCCAGGGATGGGAGTGTCTAGTCATTCATCCAGGAGGAATGACTAGGTGGGGTGTAGGATTTTTAGGGCAGTGCCCATAATGGTGGGTACACGTCATTATATATTTGTCAAAACCCATAAAATGTACAACACCAACAGTGACTCCTAATGTAAGCTATGGACTTTGGGTGATGATGTCAATGTGGATTCATCAGTTACAACGAATGTACACTCTACTGGGGAGGTTAATAATGGGGAAAGTGATGTATGTGGGGTCAGGGGCAAAGGGTATATCAGAAATCTCTGTACCTTTCCCTTAATTTTGCTGTGAATAAAGAACTGCTCTTAAAATTGTCTTTAATAGAAGAAAAACATTCAAGGGAAGATACAAATGTGGGAATCATCAGGGCATCCTCAATAGTCAATGATTAAAGGTGAGACCACCTGGCAGGTTAATAAAGTTCCAGGAAAACAAGGGTTCCAGTGAGAGCAGAGGGAAATCAGGAGAGTATGCATCTCAAAAAGGAGTGGGGAGTTGTTCTCAAAAAAAAAAAAAAAAAAAAAGATCTTGTATTCTTCATGTCTGAGACCAGGTACTCAGTCAGGTACACAGTAGCCTTTGGTCCATGTTACTGGATGAAGAAATTTATTAGTTTCATAAATCTAACCCAAATCAGAAGCTTGTTTAAGATCGCTTCGCCCTCCAAACACTTAAAAGATTTAAATCAGATTTAATGGTGGCTGGAATAACTTTCGGCTTCCCAAATCTAGAACCCCCCCAAAAGGGCCAAAGGTTAGGTGTCCAGATCAGAGCACCAGCTATCTACCTCTCTGACGTGTTTGTCATGTTCTGTGTGTTGAATTTTCTTAAATAATTATAATAATCAGGCTAATTGAGTAGTACATACCATGCACTCTGATTGGCACTTTATAAGGGTTTTTTTCATTTAATCTCAGACCAGAATATGAGTTTGATATCAGTTTTCTCCACATTTTACACATAAGAATATTTAAATAGAGAGAGAGAGACGGTAATTCATACAATATCAAAAAGCTAGTAAGAATTGGAACTATAATTCTAACCCAGGGAGTCAGTTCCCTGGAATATCACGGAAAGCACTAGTTAAAACCACCTTAGTCCAACAGGCATAGTCAAAAAGGCACCTGAGAGTACCTAGTGCCTAAATAAATAAAAGTATAGCCCCAATAATTCAATCAACCCTTTGAAAAGCTTTGCCCCTGAACATAATGGATGTGTGTCAGTAAGTGGAATACAGGTGAATGGATTTAATCATTAGCTATAAATCTTCTCAATACCTTAGACTAAGCAACACTGTGAAAAATGTTAAAAATATATTAATGTTAAAGGTGACAGCAGCAGATTCAAAGACAACATTATTGCTTGAGATGCCACTGCCAGGCAGGTAAACACTGGCACAGAAGCCAAGTCAGAGCAGGTCAAGTACTCAAACGGCTGACCTGAGGCCCCACAGTTGGCGCCTTTAGCACGCCTAGCACACAGCTAGGACAGGAACACTGTGCAAACAACAGGTAGGTATAGATTAAGAAGAAGAGGGAAGCAGAACGTGCATGCTGCACCAACTCCCGTTGCCCCTGAACTTGTGAAGAGAATGCCTGTAAATCGGACCTGAACGAATGGATTCAGGAAACAGATCAATGCGATAAACTGTAAAATCTCTCTCTGCATCTTGACCAGCAGGAGACACCAGTGTAGGCGACGTATCGTGACACAGAACCAGCCTGCCCCAGGGACACAACTCAGGGAAATGTTCCATGTGCACCAATGTATTCTGTCCTATTCGATGGATGTTTCCAGCAAATTCCTTTATGTAAATAATAAAACCCAGGGGAACTGCCTGGCTTTCTCCTTTCAAGCAGAGGCTACCTGTAACTGCTAACCCTACCGCCTTTCAACTGTTAAATATAGGAAGTTTTATTAGCGCTTTACAGTATGTAAAGCAATTTCGCTACACTAGGATGTTTAATCCTCCCAACTACTCCATGAGTTATTTCTAGCCCCACTTTATAGGGAAGGTAACCGAGACTCAAAATCACCTAACGTGGACCAGGCTTCAGATCAAAGTTTCCTCTTGCCAATGATAGATAACCCTCTACCTCATGGGCGAAGCTGTCATGTCAAGTAAAAATTATGACAACTTAAAAATTCAAACCAGTTTTTTGTCATCCTAGGAAAATCAGTGGATGGAATAGTTACCTTCCCAAGGTAAGCTAGGCCGGGGAGCCTCAGTCCTAAAGGAGAAAGACAAAGATTAGAGATGCAACTCGACAAACCTACAACGAAGCAGGGCAGAGAAAGAAACAAATTGGAAGCTAGGGAAACTGGAACAAACCTTCTCAACATGAATTTGACTTGGCATGGGGCCTCTGCCCCTTTCAGACTCAATCTCTTAAGGTTCTCTTTGTACTTTTCCATTTTACTGCCTCTCTCCACTCTCCCATCCAACGGAGTCCCTGGTGCTTGATTTTAGTGGTTTACCTAAAACTGGCAATAAAAGATGTTTATGTGCCATGTCGTTTAGAATATAAGGAACAGTCGTTTATCAGAATTACTAGAGAAGAGAGTCCTGATTGCTGGAGCAGTAAGGCGGGGACACCCTGGAGAGAGCTGCCTTTGCAACCACCTAGGCCAGCAGAGCACCATCTGAGGAGGAGGGAGGGGGTTGCCATGAACCTCTTGAGAAAAATTGCACTTACTTTGAGTTGTCAGTGAAAAATCAGGAGTGATTTTACTGCAATAAAACAACCCAAAATTGGAACAGACCTGCACAAATTTGAAGTTGAATTCATGAAATGGAATCAGACCATATTGAATTGACTTACCCGGAGAGAGCTAATGAATACATAACTGGACTTTCACAGTTTAGAATCTCATCGGTACTTGGGCAAGGGAAGTGGAGCACTTACTGAAGAACACCTGGGTGGGGTGGAGTGAGGGGGCTTCCACGGTTAATTCTTTAGTAAGGCAGAATTCTCCCTGAAGTCATGCTGAATTTTAAACAATAAATTCATGTTCGTTGAAAAATATGGCAAAAGTTAGAAATGGGTATTAGAGCTCAAATTAAAGGCTTTTTAGAAAATATTGGACTTATGTATTTTCAGAGAGAAGAGAAGGGAACAGGGAAGAGAAGGAGAGAAACATCAGTGTGTGAGAGAAACGTGAAAGGGTTTCCTCTGGTGCACACCTCGACTGGGAACCAAACCCCCTGCCCAGAGGTCTAACCAGTGACCTTTCACCTTGTGGACTATGCCAACCAACTGAGCCACAGTGGTGAAGGCAGAGATTTTTTTTAAGCTGGCTATGTATGTCTCAATATTATTACAATAGTGGGAGGTAAATGCTAATAAGATTTAAAATCACAATGCAAGACTTAAGAGTTGACAATTTCTATGGTTTCAAAACAACATTACCTAATTTGAAAATAAGCTGTAGCAACAAAAGTAACAAATACTCAAATCTCATAGAAACACAACAGTTATAGTCTGCACTTAAAATGCAAGGTTCCTGCTCTACCAAGAAAACTTTCAACAAACGAAAAGTCAATTTACTGAATGGGAGAAAATATTTGCAAATCATGTATTTGATAAGGTGTTAATATCTAAAATAAGAACTCATACAACTCAAGAGCAAAAGATAAATTCTATTAAGAATGGGCAGAAGATCTGAACAAACATATTTCCTTAGAACACATGCAGATGGCCAATAGGTACGTGAAAGATACTCAACATCACTAACCACCAGGAAAACGCAAATAAAGACCACAATGAAATACCATTTCACATGGGCCAGAGTGGCTATCGTCAAAAAGCCAACAAATCACAAGTGTTGGTGAGGATGTGAAGACAAGGGGATCCTTGTGCCCTGGTGGTGGGGTCGTACACTGGTGCAGCTGCTCTGGAACATTGTAAGGAGGACCCTCAAAAAACTGAAAATAGAACTAGCATATGACCCAGCAATTCCACTTCTAGCTGTTATGCCAGAAGAAATAAAAATCCTAACTCGAAAAGTTATGAGCACCCTCATGTTCAGTGCAAAACTATTTACAGCAGCCAGTGTGCAGAAACAACCTAAGTGTCCATCAATGGATGAACAAATAAAGAAGTTATGTTACACATATGATGAAATATTATCCAGCTATAAAAAAGAATGATGTCTTACCATTTGTGGCAGCATGGATGGAGTTTTTTTAAAAAATGCACAAACTATAGATACAGAGATAGATTTGTGGTAGGTAGGGGTAGAAAGTGGGGGTGGGTAAAATGGGTGAATGGGATCAAAGGGTGTAACTTCAGTTATAAAATAAACAAATCACGGAGTTGTGATGTGTAGCGTGGAACTATAGTTAATACTACATGCACATTGGGGGAATTGCTGGGAAAAAAAGTCCTCAACAGAAAAAAATGTTTCTATATGGTGATGGATATTAACTAGAGTTAGTGCGACAGTCATTTTGCCATATATGCAAATAAAGAATCATTATACTATATGACTGAATCTAACATGCTTATGTCTATAACGATAAAATTGTAATGCATTTTTCCTAATACTTTTGGAAATGTTCATCAGCAAATAAACTGCTAGAGAAATGAAGCAGTCAGGTCCTTGTTTAACCTTCTAAAGGCCCGGCTCCATTACACTCAGTTCAGATCCCACCTACACCCTCCCCGGATAACCGCCCCTCACCCTCATGGTGGCAGCCATCTCACTGTTTAAATTAACTTTTTGTAATGTTGCATATGCTCAGCATTTCTTAGGACACGCCCAGTCTGTAAGGACAGGAGTTATATTTTCCAAAGAGCCTAGCAAAATAAAGAAAAAGTGGTTTGGTGTCTGAAAAGTGGCATGTATTGACTGGTAGATTACATAGCCTTTAAAGAAAATCAGAAAATGAACTTAAGATTATAGAAGAAATAGCTTTTAGATTTAGATAGAAACATCCCTAAGTCAAGATGTTATTTTTATCTAATATCTGCATGTCAGAATGATATTCCATGAGTTAAAATTAGAAATGTTTGGGGAAGCCAAACTATGTTATGACTCCTTTTGCCATTCTTGTTCATTTTTCTCTAAAATATATTAAACTAGTTTTCAAATGTATCATGATGATCATTGAGATCAGTATGAATTTTAATAGTTTCAAAGCTCGAAGTGTGTTCAAATCACATTTGCTTTTTAAGCATTTATTGAGCCCTGTTCCTTCTGTGAAAGGTTTCTAGAACTACTATTTGCACAGCAGTTTAGACTATGCAAAACCCTTTTACATATTCTCTTTTTGACCCTCATGGCAACTGGGAAAGGTATCACCCTTGATATTTTACAAAGCGGGAAAGTGAAAAAAGATTTAATGACTTGTTCAATGCCACAGAGCCTCTGACTGGCAGAATGAGGACCCAAATCAAAGTCAGAGGTGCACTTCACATTTCATCTCTGAAAGTGTGATTTTAAAACAAGTCTTTAGGATTCCAAGAGATTGAGTCCTCAGAATTCCAGATCAAGATTTCAGTGTTTTTACATTGGAAGCGTGAAATCTGATTGAATATTTTAGTGTGAAGTCGTCCTTATTGATGGCTCACTTAGTCCTTCTCAGGCCTTGTGTGCAGCTGCTTGGCAATACCGCTCCATCACTCTCCCTGAGCCGTCAAACACCCAGACCTATTTCTTGCCATGTACATGCATGAATAGTTGAACAGATTCTGTGTACAGAAGAAGCTAAATAATGAAACATGACATAATAGAAAGTCAAAGATAACCAAACTAAACTAGGCTGAGTGGTTTGCAGACTGTTGACTGTTCATTTTAATAGTTTTCCAACACAACACACAGGTCATTATGAACAGGGATCATAGTAATCTCAGCTCACTCCACGAACTGGTTTGCTTGCATTCCTCAAAGATGACAGCTCCATGAAGTTTGTCAATCTAGGGGTGGAGTTTGCCTCCAAAAGGACAAGGAGAAGGAGAAAGACATGAAGAAATAGCTGAGGGTGGAGTTAATAAGCATTAATTCCCCAAGGTCTAGTTTTCTATGAATGTCCTAGAATTTAAAGATAATGGTTGATTCACTTCTGGATGTGAAATATGCAATTTCCTCATTGTAAGATCATCTCAAAGGTGCCAGAAATGTGGAATTCCTTCAGTGGGCTTTGGCTTTGAACTTCTGCATCCAGCAATAAACAGTTACAGGTTGAAGAGCTATGCTTTTTAAGTATATTTTATAAGTTCCTATTAAAGATTATGATTAATCATCTCATTTTCCTTGCTAGTAATTCCTGTTTAATGTTAATAATTCCTACATTCCTGTTTAATGTTAATAATTCCTACATTTTTTAATGTTAATAATTCTTACATTCCTGTTTAGTGTTAATAATTCCTACATTCCTGTTTAATGTTAATAATTGCTACATTAGCAGAGAGTGACTTGTGCAATAATTGCTACTTTAAGTTATCTACCAAGTAGTTGACACTTTTCTGATTTTAACTTGTAGTCCTCTGACTTGTAGAGGTTGACTAATTAGATATATAACATTTCCAAAAGCATTAAACATATATCACCAGCAGGCACTTACCATAATACCACAGTATTATTTTTTTATCCTTTGACTTATACTTAAGAGAGGCTAATTTACTGTTGAAACAGCAAGTCAACCCCAGGCTCCATGAAAATGAAATTAACATGACACGTCACTGAGATAATGAATCATTAAAATGTTCTGGCATGAAGACAAACTCAAGAGTGCTTGTATTAAATAATACCTAACAACATGTGGAGTTCAGTTTTCTCCAGCAAAGCCGAGAAGGTGAGCACTGATACTCTCTAGCTACTTAATGCAGCAGAACAGAGAGAATTTTACCTGGCCACTGACCAGAAAGGGGAGTGGCCCCCAAACCACACATGCTCAAGCTTTATGGAGTGAAGCCAGCAAGCAAACTTGGAGGACAGGTTGGTACCTGAGTGTACTCTAGGTCATCCTCCTTCTGAACTCTTGTAATAATTCACTTGTACTCTCTGAAGACACTTGGGCTTTCTACCTCCTGTTAGAGTGATTGGTAAACACATTGTAGGTTTCCTACTAGATTGTAAGTCTTGAAGGCAGGACCCATGAGTGATTCACATCCGTGTCCCCCCCACCAAGCCCAATGTCTTGCCCCCAGTCTGGGATCAGTAAATATTTGTTGGCCAACTGAAGCCTCACATAAAGAGCTTGGATTTCCTCTTTCAGAGCCTCTCCTAGGTGTTTGCCTTTGCCACTGGGAAATGGTAGGAACGGAGAGCCCCTGTGGTGCTACACCATTTGCAAGAACCCTTGTTAGTGAGAAATGTTATACCCTTGGATAAAGTAAGCTGTGTCTATGTCTGTTCAGTCTCAACTTCCCCCTTTCCCTCATGAGGAGGAAGTGGGGATAAAAGTGTGTCTTCTGTTCCCGAGATCTGGGTTACTCCCTGACATCAAGAAAGCTAAGAACACTGAGTGAAGAAAGAAGGATGCTTATATGTTTCCCAGAAGACCTAAATGATTAGCAGAGAGTGACTTGTGCAATATTAAGTGTAGAACTCATTTCATTCTGTTATGAATCTACTAAAATTAGTTTCATATTTTATCCATGTTGCTTCCTCATAATCATAGAAGCAAGGGCCAAATTTTCATCTTTAATGCATATTCACAGTTGCTATTAAATTAATCAGCAGCTGTGTTCATGCATTTAACAACAGAATTTGATACCAAAGAATATTTTTTGACTTGAACTACATTTGTTGATGTCTTAAATATTACTCAAGGAGAACAAATGGTTCCAATATAAAAATATGAAGAAAGGGAAACTAACAACTTAAATCCACAGTTAAGAACTTTTTAAATAAATTTATAAATCAGTCACAGACTAAGCAGAATACCCCTCTTGTTTTATGTCCTCCTTAGATCATAAATAATATTTCTTAAATAATACTATTAAGAATACAAAACTTGCTGAATCTTCTGGGAAAAATCAGTTTAAGTTAGGAACAACAAACATTTCTTCCACCACACAAATACCTGTCAGATACTGTTTACCAGTCCTTTCTGCTGAAACTTGGTATACTTCTCATCACAAGACTCCAAGAAACTACTATTTAAAGTTTTATCTTTGTGCTTTAGATCAAATTTATTTGCCACCTTTGCTCTAGATCAATTGTCACCCTGTTTTGAATCAGAAGCACTTGTGAAAATTCAAAAAACTATGAACCCTCCATCCAGAAAAATTCACATATGAAAAAACAAAAACAGCCCTGGCTGGTATAGCTCAGTGGATTGAGCTCGGGCCTGTGAACCAAGGGATCACAGTTCGATTCCCAGTCAGGGCACATGCCTGGGTTGCAGGCCAGTTCCCAGAAGGGGACACACGAGAGGCAACCATACATTGATGTTTCTCTCCCTCTCTCCTTCCCTTCCCCTCTAAAGATAAATAAATAAAATGTTTAAAAAAATAACTGAGTTTAAAAAAAAACAACAACTACTATTCCTGGTAGTTTTGGGCACTCCCAAAATTCCTCTATTAATCTTTTTGAGATCCACTGACTCGAGGAATAACTTCTGCTCCAAACCATTATTTTCTACAAAAAAAAAAAAAAAAAATCAGGAAATAATAGAAAGATTGCAACATGAGGAATACTTAATTTCTCACTGTTGTCTTCAAACTCCCCTTTACCCTGCTTCTCCCACCAAAAATACACATATTTGCCTAAACATGCAAGATTTATAGCAGTTTCTAAGTGGTCACCAGCCAAAGAATGAGTTAAGCTCTCCAAAGGCAGATGAACATATCTTAGCATTGATGTTGTCTGAGGCATCTCCCACAGGGTCCCAAGGGGTGGAGAAAACCACATGGGTAGGCAACACAGCATGTTTTCGAGGTAAGAATGGCAAT
The DNA here is from genome assembly GCA_004027475.1 of Anoura caudifer. Taxonomy (NCBI): domain Eukaryota; kingdom Metazoa; phylum Chordata; class Mammalia; order Chiroptera; family Phyllostomidae; genus Anoura; species Anoura caudifer. Next base: position 165,594 of record PVKU01003423.1, on the reverse strand, counting down.
TGTAAATCACCAGACAAATACCTCTCATGCATAGCAAGGATCTTATTTTTCATTGTTGTTGTTTAAAATGCTATTTAACTTTGTTTCTTTACAAATACAAAGTGTGGCCCTAGATTCAGATGTATCATTCAAAAGCATCACAAGTGCTCTAAGAAAATTCTACTGTTTCCATCTTGAGACTTTCATAAGACCTCAGCTCATGTCCTTGATATAAAGGTGCTAATTAGGCCATGGGTAATTTATAAGCTAACAGGCAAACTGGGGATGCATGGACAAACAGATGTGATAGTGTTATGCTATGCAAACCGTGCCCAAAGGTTCAGTAAAACATGGGTGCTCTTCCTCAAGACTAGTTTCCTGACCATTGTGCTTCATCACTATTATGTTTCGTCACTATTGAATTTCACATGGCATACAATACTAAGTTTTCAAGTTTATACCAAAATCATCGACACTATTGTCTAGACAATATTCAGCCATCAATGGTATATTCTGTTTTCCTTATTTTCCTTTCTTTTTGTACTATATTTTCTTCCCACCTAATTCCCATTTTATGGGTAAACTGTTTGATTCTGTTCTAGAGATCACATTTTTTTTTTCATGTGGTCTTTCACCAAAGAGGCACAAATGATAATGTCACAGGACAAAATTCACTATAATTACTGAGATTTCCCCTCGACCCACAGGATGGCCTCTGCTACTCTTTGAAATTGCCCCTGTTACCTCATGGGGCATCCTTTGTTACAAGGAAACAAGGTCACAAGAGAATTCAGATATTCTTAAATCTAGAGATGTTTTAAAATTAGAGTCTAGATGCATTTTAAAACAATGCTAGAGAGAGTATAGTCTTGAATGCAAAGCAGTACGTGATTTGAAAGTGAAAGCAAGAAAAAACAGACCTAACTGAGCACATGAACAGAGTAGTCATTGCGCTCACTGAGTTTACCCGCATGGCAACACATTCAGTTTTCTACTATGGGATGGTGATGGTGTCTCATTAAAAAAGAACAGATTTCATAGAAAAATTAAGTAGCAGTTTTATACATTCGCGTTTCTCCCTGTGAAATTTTCACCAATTATAGGTGATTTCTAACCCAAATTGTGTTTTCGTCCTGGAATTACCCTCAGGCGGCTCAGCATTTTGTAGACGCGCACAGTTTAATCACACTTGCAATGTCTTGGTTTACTTCCCCCAAATAGCTAAACATATTAGTCACATGTTGATTTCACTCATTCAGTTTTATAATACTGCTTCAAACTTGAAGAATCATCAAATATGTTGTCATTTTGATTCAGAATTTTTTTGAACAAAGACACCAGAAGATATCTAAACAGCTGTGCTTTGTGGATAAGAAAAAAAGAAAAAATGGAGGCTGTGTGTATAGAGAACATATCCTCGTGACATGGCGAATGTAGCGCAGCCTCTGACTTGGAAAACTGGTGGGGAGTGAGTTGGCATGCGGGAACTGAGCCCACGGGTCGGTTTTCCTGTGGGGAATCAGGCCTGCCTTGTACCTAGGCTGCTTTGAGGCTTGCTTTTTGCTAAAACACCCTGAATTGAGGCAGCAAATGTTTACTGCATATCTTTAAAGTAACTTCCTAAAATCTCTGCTAAACCTCCCAAGGATGGAGTATAACCAGTTCAACCACTTTGTCCTTTACATTTGCAAACATCCTGTTCTTTGAAGTAATTAGCAACATTCTTTCCTTTGTTATCAGTAAAAGGTATCCACCTGCAGCACCCTGTGCATAGTAAATGAGGACCATCCTCTCTGTAATGTGCCCAGAAAAGCAATAAAAGCCCGTCCAGGCAGGGGTTGGGGCTCTCTCTCACTCAGACAGTGGCCATGCCGTCCCGTTTTTCTCCACAGGACTTCTGTGGGCCGTGTGAATTTGTTCGTAGCAGCCACAACACACGGACCCTGCTGGCTGGAGTCCGCATCAGGGGTGTGTGGTAGGGAACAGCTGGTCTGCCCATCCCCAGGCCAACTTAAGGGGATGAACAAGTGTATTTCTTTTCTTTTTCTTTTTCTTTCTCTTTTGTTGTTACTTAAACTTTGCTATAGTGCTTAGCACAATAAAATTGTACATTATAGATGCTCAATGAACAGTTATGTTTGGAAATAGAGGGAAAGAAATAGAATTTAAATAAATTAGTACAAATATGGTTTGTTTTCACTGTTTTTTGTACTTTATCGTATAAATAGTACTTATAAATTATTTGTCTTCCTCAAGGTCATCAAATGAGTAAATGGCTAAGTCCACATAGTGGGGAATTATGCTTAAATAAATATTGAACAGCAGTGCAGGGTGGGGAGGAAGGTTTTGCTTCACTGATAATCAGTGAATAGCTTCTATATTCCAACTGAAGGACTGGATCTTTGACGTTCTTATAGCCCTCGACCCCTCAAATCCTGCTGAGTCTCCTGAGATGTTGCTAACCCTCAGGCCTGGCTGTGGTAGGAGGTAAAAGGAACATTGTCTTTGGAGCCCCTCTGTTCCAACCTGCTTCATTAATAGTGTGACCTCCAGAAAATTAATCTCGTCAAGCTTTGGGTTCTTTATCTATAAAGCAGGAATAATATTAATACCTCAATTAGGGTGCTGTAGATATTAAATTAGATTTTTTAAAAATGTTAATGCTTCACACTTTCATCTGTAAAGTACATGGCAGGAAAGACATTTAATATCCTGCGGCTCTTGATAGTATTATGTAAAATGATCAGGTGCTATCTTTCAAGGTCTTAGGGATCACTTTCTTGAATGTTTGATGGGAAAAAATGTTATCTTTTTCTCAGTTATCATTTATTATGTTATGTATTTCTACATATAAAATATACTACATATTGCAAATAACTACCCAGGATTCCCCACAGGTATTCAGAAATCATGAGTCACCACACTGTCATCAAGCAGAGTCCTTCCTCAGCACACCGCCGACCATCCCCGTGGGCCTCGCTGTGCACCCTGAGTGAGCAGACAGGGCCCGTCCTCCTGCGGCTTTAAATGGAAACTGCCCGCCACCATACTATTGCACCTGGAACAACTGCATGAGCACGATGAATAAACAAATTTAGAAGCTTAATAAATGGAAAGCATGCTAACAATGTGGAAACCTAGGGCTCAGCAAAGGGAGGTTATCCTCTGTGTAGGTCAGCTTGCAGGAAATAAAACACCTTAACACTCCCCCAGCTGTTTTAGAAAGTATACAAAGAAGAAAACGTGTGTGATTTGACTCTAATGAGCTCCCATTCATCCCCATATTTTAGTTCTGTATACTTCACGGACGCTCAGAAAACACATAAAGAAATATTAATCAAAAGTACTGCTATGTTGTTAATTATTTAGGAATGCATATTGGGCTTTGGGTCTTTTTCCTAGGAAAGTGTTGAAAACTATGGAAAACTTTATGTCAACATAAAGCATTATTATTTTTCTTCTTTTCTGAAATTCGGCAATCTATATGCACATGCCAGGGGCGAAGAGTGTTTTTACAATCTGGAAGCAGCCGCAGACGCTGTCACTGCTGCTTCTACGCAGGTGTATCTGAGGTCGGCCTCGTTTCCTCAATGTGGCAGCACACAATGGCAAAAAAAAACTGCGTAAAAAGTGAAACTCATTTAGCCTTCCAGATGTTGCTGTCCTGTGACACCAGGCGATGGAGTGATTGACTGATTCACTGAACTCTCCATCTGTGTCTGAATTTTTGGCATTGTGTGCACAGATTTAAATTTAACCCAATAGTTGTAACATCAGCATTTTATTCTTTCCGTGAATTTGATGTTGACCATCCACGTGGAAGCAGGAGTGTGTATCAGTGTTACCATTTGGTTAGATGTTCCCTGAGGACATAAAGGGTGCAACCCATTGAAGAGCTGCACTTTTCTTTTTTTCTGAGTAAAGTGATATGTCTCTCTTAGTTAATATCTTCACCATTTATCAGGCAATCCAAATAAGAAATCGACTCACCTTTGTCTTCTCTTACTTCCACACTTCCTGTGGTTTTGGTTTCCACCCCTTTTATCATCCTGTACATTGTGCTATTTTAAAATCTCATCATAGCCATCTTGCAGCTTTTGCCTCTGTTAAACAGATGCATTTGATATAACATTTAAAAGTACAACTCTGCAGTTAGACCAGTGGATTCAAACTTGACTGTACCACTTCCATGCTATGTAACCTGTACAGTTTCCTCATCTGCATGTACAATGGGGTTAATAATAGGACCTTTGTCTCAGCATTGTTGTGAGTAGTTAATGTGTATCACTTTGAATGTACTGAGAACAAAGTAAAACCAGAAACTGTTGGCCATCAGATTCTCCTTTTTTGCTGTCAGCCTCCACAATTATCTTTCAAAAGTAAATCTGATCTTGTTCTCCAGCTCAGAAGCCTGTGAAGGTTCCTTCTGTCTATCAATAATGTCATTCAAACCTTTTGCCTCCCAATGTAACAATGCAGCTTGCTTTCAACACACTCTGTAGCCACACTGAGTTTTGCTGTATTCATATACCCATGTACTTCAGGTCTCCCAGCTTTGCTCAGATTATTCCCTTTGATTAAAACACTCTTCTTAATTTCCACCTACTCACAGTCTATGTGTCCTTCAAGGCACAGTTGAAACAGCGAGTTCTTAGTGGAATCTTCCGAGACCACCCAAACAGAATGTATCATTCCCATGTGTATTTTGCCATGTGTGTTCTTAAACCATTGTAGGGCCTATCACACGATGAGATGCTGTCATTATTTGCTTACAAAACCACTCTCACCCTCAGATTCATGTTCCTTAAAGACAAGGATCATGTTGTAATGATCTTTATACTTGGACAGTCTAGCACAGTGCTTGACAAATTCTAGGAGCCAAATAAATGTGTTTAAAATAAAGGGAGTGGAAATTTACTTAATAAATAATAATCCCCTGTCAGAAACTCACTTTTCTCATAAAATTCGAGTTGAATCCTAATTCCTTCAAATAAAAAAAGTTTCCATCTGCTTCACCTCATGTGACTTTCCCCACTTTGAACTTCTCTACTATTTATCTGTCATTCATCTGACGTTCAGTTGCTATTTTGCACCAGATTTCTTCAGAACTCTGTATGAGGTATGTATCTTACATCTTCTATAAGGAAGGAGAAATTGCATGACTTGTAGCCAGCAGATCTACATTCAACAGTTATAACTGAACAACAATCCAAAAAAGGCAACACAATTACTAGTAAAATCTGGAGATTTGTTATGTGGGTTTCAGTGGCCATTTCACCTCCTGTGTCACCCCAGCTTCCCTTCACCAAACTGGCTTCTCTCTCTCGGCCCCCATTTCTGTCACCGTCGGTCCATCCCCCTCCCTCCTGGAACACCTTCTAGAAACTAATGTTTTTTTCATTCGGTTTAGTAGAACAATTCAATTCCCTCCAGTCCTTACTCTCAAAATCAGTATCATTTCTCTCTTTGATAGGCAAATGCATCCAGGTGCTCAGCCCAACAAAACAGTCTCTCATTTAATAGGCTTTATTCTAAGACAATTGCCTCGGTTTAATCTAAGATCCGTTTTTCACATATGCATGCTTTATTCTGCTAGTTACATTTTGAATCCCTAAAGGACTGAGATAACCTCATACTATTTTGATCCTTCAAGATAGAGTACCTTTGAAAATCACTCATTCACCCATTCCGTAACATTTATGGAGTAGCTGTGATGTACAAGTTTTACAAAATAAACAACTGCCACTCTTACCCTCAAGGTGCCCCTAGGTTGTACACACATGAACAAAGAATCGCAATGCATTGTGGAAAGGGGCACGAGACTGGAGTGCAGGCTTGCTCCTGCAGGGCCACAGAGGGGGAAGCCTCCTCCAGGCTCTCAACCTTGTCTCTGCTCCAAGATTCCTGAGAGCCAGACAAGAACAGTAATTCTCCACAGCAGAGATTCTTACTCCCCTTCAAAGGATATAGTAGAATGGGGTGGGGGTGGGGAGAAGGTACATGGTAATTTTTTTAAAAGACTGGTAAACCTCCGGGATTCTGATAAACCTGCTCAGCGAAGGTGCCCTTTGAGCATCACTGATGTAAAACTTTTAAGATACAATTAAATTAGAGCACAATTTTTGAAAAATGCATTAATTCCATAAAGCAGGGTACACTGCACCTATTTGTGTACGAGCCAGCAGCTAGTTAACATGTCTGCATAGCAATCCTTGGGCCATTCACTTAACGCACAGAAGGGCATCAACAACTTTGCTGCAGCCTATTTGTAAAGGCAACATAATGAGGTCTCCAGGGTCCTGGGCTGAAAATGACTTGAGATTTCTCTTTGAGCATATACTTGAGCTGCTGTGAATTAGATTTGCTTTATGCAATGCTCAGAATGAGAAGAAAAAAAATCGTTTCATAGTGATCTTTTTTCCCAAATGGGACTACAGTCTCTCAGCTATTTTGAGATTATTGTTCTAAATCCCAAAAAATGTTTTATTATGTCTGTTTCAAATAAAATTGGGCATATGTTAAAAATTATTTGTTAAATCATTTCTCAAAGGGAAAACAAGCATATATGCTCAGGAGAACAATTTACTTGGAGATTAAAATCACGTTATAAAACCATCCAACTCACTGAGGCAGGAATTTGTTTCCTTTGGGATCATATTCTTCTGCTTTAGGAAGTGGAGACCAGTGCAGAGACTAGAGAGGAAATCACAGTCCAAACCCAGACCACTATTTAACTATAGCAAGAGGGAACAAGGTACAAATAGAAACAAAGAACAAATTTTTCCTTGAAAGGATCTGGCAGATCTGTAACTCTTGGATACTGGTCTCTGCTGATAACTGCTCGGGCCCCCTGCTAGGGTTTTAACTGCTCACCTACATGTGTAACTCAAAGAAGAACAAGCACAAAGTTAAGTTTATTATGATATATATTTTTCAACAGTCACTCATTTATACATACTCATTCTTGTATAGCCAACAGAGATGCTTAAATGATTGCAAATGTTAATAATTGCTTTAAAGTATCAGCCCCTTCAGGCTATGTTACACATGGGCGCAGAGCATCCCTGTCACTAAAGGACCTTTATCTGCTGTGTCCTGAAGAAGAGAGGAGAAAAATTGGGAGTGGAGAAATGTCATCTTGCTGTTGTTCCCTGTGCTCGGAATGTGTCCCCCACCCACCAAATATGCATGGCTTGCTTTCTCATATCCGCTAAATCTTTCTCAAATGTCACCTTCTCAGGGAGGCCTTCCACAAACAGAAGAAACTGGAACTGTTTCCTGCCTTGGGCTCTATTGTGCTTTCTGGATTTATTTTTTTCTTCATAGTTCTTATATCTTTTAATTAGCTGTATAATATACTTGCTTATTTTGTTAATTGTGTTTCTCTTCAATAGAACATAAGCTCCATAAAAGCAAAATTTTCAGTTCCTTTCATTTTTCTGCTCTGTCTGCAGGTCCCCAGCTCGTAGCAGGTGCTCAAAAAGTGCGTGTGGAAGGAATGAATGTATGGACCGGATGACTGGTGCACCTGAACCGAGGAAGGTCTCTCACCGTGGCACTTGGTAGGGCTCAGTTCTGTGGGTTTGTTTTAGGGGGGGTCAACTCCCTTCTGAACACAAAAATTTAACGACCCTATATCTAATTACCCTTATCCGATAATTCCTAAGAAATGCCCTTTAGGATAATATACCTTTATATTATAAAAGATAATATAGTAGATGGGATTTTCAACGTAAGCTGGCAGAGTTCAACTATCAACAGATTCGCTCCCACCACAGCTAAAGAAATTCACAAAATTGAAGTAAAATGAGACATAAAAAAATAAAGCAGCAGCAATGAAACACAAGAAGAAACAGAGACTTACTGCCCACTCTGTGAAAAGCATAAACGGAAGGGGGGGAGGGGGAGAGACAGAGATTGTTGTTGTTATTACAGGAACCAGTATAGCCACTAACGGTGGAAAAAAAGGAGAGAGAGAAGACAAGAGGGAAAAGGACAAATGCATATCCGGATGTATGTATTACATACAGACCCACATATGCACAAACACACAGTTGATTCCAAAGCAGACAGAAAACAAAAGGCATAGAAAGTTCAAAGAAAAGAAATATAAGAATCTACCTGTGTCTTCCCAGAATCAGAAAAAGTCTCCAGAGCACATTGACTAGTTTGTGTCTGTTTTTTTTTTTTTTCCAGCTGAGAACAAAGCTACAAAGAGGAGGCAGGCTATTCACAATGACCTAGGACTAATTATATCCAATAGAATATATGTCTAGCAAAACAGAAGACCATAAACAAGAAAATATGAACAGAAGAGACATAAAACAAGCTCTTTTGAAGGAGCAAGAGGCCCAAGATAAAGAGGCCACAAAGAAAAGAACTTCTTCCCAGCAAATGATGAGGTTGTAGGGTCAGCCTCATTTTTCAGTGGCGTGAACAGCAGTTGGGGAGACAGGAGGAAGTGCAGCTGGTGGTCTCTAGGGAAAGAAGAGTTTCCAGGATCTGTGCCAAGTTGGGTATCTCCCCAGGCCTCAGACATGACCTCACACAGTTGTGATCCCTGGGCAGGCTTTAGACCAAACTGGAGCAGTGGCAACAAAAACCAGGCTCATAAAACAGTGACCCACAATCCACATAGGCTGTCCTTCTCTCAACTGTTCCTCTCACAATGGAAAATAATCATAACACACATTACCCAGCCCCCAAGATAAGCTTGGGATGATACAAACTGGTCTCAGACATGACAGAAGAGAGTTAAAGAGATCTCAGTCCCAGAAGCATCAGAGAAAACAAAAGATCTTGGAATACTGAGAGCTAACATTTATTGTTTACTGTGTGGCAGGTGCTAAACACTTGGCATATTTATGGAACCCACATGACAACCCATAATATAATCCTTGTTATTTTTAAATTATTTTTATGTTTATTTATTTATTTTTTAAATCTTAGTGTATTGTTTCCATTAGCATTTATTCCTCTTATATCCCCTTCCCTCCCAGTTGCCACAGTGGTGTCCACGTCCATGAGTCCTTTTCCTTTTCCTTCTTGCTCAATCGCTCCAGCTTCTAAACTGTAATCCCTCGGTACTCCCTATTATTTGGTGTACAATTCTATATTCAAAAACTCTGGAGCCCAATGTGTATTGAAATTTGGATTTTTTCAGATTTTAGAAGGCAGTAAGGTGCATGTTCCCTATCAGACATAAAATCCAAGGGTCCTGGAAAAGCACCCTGTATAGAAACCTATTAGTATTTTGCAATGAATCTGTGAATATTCACACTAAGTTGGAAAAATATATTCTACCCGTAGCTTATATCAATTCAAGTCAGTTTGTGGCAAACTGACAAAAACTTAGGGCTTTCTAAGCATTTTGGATTTGGGCTCGTGAATCAGAGAGTTGGACCTGTATGAGTGAGAATTCTAAAGGAGAGAAAGGTCATGAATTCTCCCAGGTCAAACAGGTACAAAGCAATGGAACTTCAACACAAACCAAGGCTCCAGAGTCTGAAAGTTTAGCTCTTGCTTGAGAGTCACCAGGGCACATTCATTCACTAGCGAATATTTATGAAGCAGCTGCTAAACTACAGAAACCAGGGACAGAGCAATGATACAGATAGAAACACAGCCCTTCCTTCATGGGTCTTACAGTTTAGTGGAGACAAGAAACAAATATGCAATGAACCAGGTGGTGGTAAGTGCTACAGGTATTCTAGTGACTGCATTTCGGACCTAGTCCTCCCTGTCACCTTGTATAACAGTTACCTAAGTCCCCTTTGGTAACAGGGGTCAGGCATCACAGCCTGTCACTTCAAGCCCTCCGAGAACTTAAAATAGCCAAGGGGGCATTCTCTCTAATCTAATGCAACAAAACTGTCTGACCTTGTGGAAGCCCTCCCCTGCCTCAGGCAGTAAGGACTCCCAAACAACAAGACTAAGGCTGTAGAAATGGGAAAGCTGAAATTCTAGATTATCAGGTGGAATAGCGAGAAGGATCACTCACAACTCCACTCCTGGGTTCCCAGATTGCATATGTGGGGAAATGGCACAAATATTACTCTTGTGAAGTATACACTACTTTCTGTAAAACAGCAGTGTGACATCCAGAGCATTACCTTCATGCTGACCCTGAACTTAGCCTTAAGGAGGCCTTTCTATTGCTCTGTCACTTGAGCTGCTTGCAGATCATAAAGAAGCAGGAAGACTGGTGAATTCATGAGCTTGAGCTCACTGCCATACTTCTTTCTCTGCGAATGACTTTCTTGGCTGGAAATGATGATGTAAGAATACCATGGCATTTTGTGGGTTGCTCATGGTGATGGTAATGCTGACAGAAGAAATGTGTGAAGGAAAGGGAAATCTGTAACCAGAATATGAATCCCATACACATAGCTGTCCGTTAAGTTAGCGTTCCTCTCCATGATGATAGGAAGCCAAGACATTCAATTTAGCACTGGATGCCCCTGAAGAAAGGAGCCATACTGGGGCCAGGTGTTAGCCTGTGCTGTAGATGGGATGGACACTCAGCAATAGAGTAGTAGTCATATTAGCCCCGGTAAGGACGAGTCTATGCTGTTAAGCCTACGCATAAGGCCCAACCCTGATGCCATGCTACTTTGTAAATGAGTCTTTGGAGCAAGCATCATAGTGGTTAGTAAGAAAAGCTAACATCTATAGTATAGACATTTTTAAAAAGAGTACCCTGTAATGAGTTGCAATTCTGCCACTGAGCAGTTCGGTTTTAGGGCTGATCCTTATTCCTGTCTGCTCTGCAGCTTTGAACACTAAGGGATTCTCTCAAGGCCTCCGTAGACCCTTCCTGGTTCTCATCACTTTTGTCTTGAATTGAAGGTAATGCAATATATTTATTTTTGTACAAGCTCTTACATTCCCTGCATGTTCATCATTCTCATTGTCTCAGTATCAGGGAGTACAACCACCTGGGGATTCTGAAGCCTCCCCTTCGCTGGCTCTCCATCTCACACCACGACAAGAGTAATTTGAGTGATCATGATGTCACAGCATGCCAGCTATTGCTTGCGTCCTCTCTTCCTAGGCATAGAGGTCATCCAAGGATTTGCTTTCTATATTAGCAACCTAGTCTGAGAATTCGGTCTTCAGGGCCATTCCTGAAACTAAGGAATGTATCATACTGGACCCCAGCAGGCAACACAGTTCACCCTAGATATTTTAAATGAAAATTTTTTAATGAAAGAACTGCTTAGAAAAGTAGTTGAGGTTAAAGGAATAATAAGGTCTGATGAGATACCCAGAGAACAGAGCAGTAGGATAGCATGACCACCCTTGGGAATGGGGAATGAGAGGAGAAAGCAGTGTTAACGGAATCCAGTGGGAAGGAGTGACCACCCACAGGGACTGTCCTTACAAGGGGTCTAGCAGGAGGAAGCAAGGGAAAAATACCCACCTCCCTCCTCCCCTTTCCTGTTTCCAGGAAGTGCCTCCCATTGGCCAAATTGAGACGGAAGTCAGGGTCCAGGGGTCTTAGATGATACACAGAGCAGCGGCCAGCCTCCTGGAGACTAGAATAAAGCAGGGCAGAGTCTAGAGCAGATCTGGGATGGGTGTGGGGTGGGGCCAACACACAGAATAAACAGAACTTACAGGTGTCTATCCTTTAAAGCTAAGGAATTAAACCATAAGTACAATTACTTGCTCAAGGTCACATGGCGAGTAGCAAAGCTTGAATTCAAACTTGAGTGGTCTGCCTACAGAGCCTAAACTCTCAACAACAGCCCTGTATTTGTCCAAACATCAGAGAACTTAGAGGCAAGAGGAGTCACAAGTGCTTCTTGCAGAAAGGAAGCTGCTTTGAGAGTCAAATAAGAGATGACCGGAGAATCCATACCAAAGGGATTAGTGATGAGCAGTAAATAAATGTATGGGGAAAAGGTTATGAAGGAAAATGTGATGAATATTATCAATTTAACAATAGTAATACAAACAAGCAAATGTGCAGTTCATGGCAGAAGGTAGTTAAGTGCACTGAATACCTTCATTTTTTTTTCATGGGCAATCAACAGTGAGAAAGGTGAAAAGTAATAAAGAAAAGAATATTCTGGTTCTTTAGTATAGATTAATCATATTCTTCAATTTTTTAAATTCTTGTCTCCCTAATTTGTCATGGGTCAAAATTTGAGTTGATATTACCGTCATTGTATTTCTGTCCATTTCTGAACACATTTGTCCCTTTTTGTCCAAATGTGTTTCTGTTATATTTCCTATTTTTTATGCTTGATATATATACCTGGATGTTGCAATAAAGGGAAATTCAAAGAAAAAAAAAAACGGAGCGTTAAGAAAAGTACTGCTATCTGCAATATTTATAGCGGAGTCCAGCCTTCAGGAGAACTGGTTTTCTTGAATAAAGGATGTAGTCAATATTGAAAGTAGCAGAGAACATCAAGTTATGGTTTATCTGTTTATAATTCCCCACCGATGTTGAAAGGTCATTTTCCCTCAGTGATCATCCTATCTGCAAGAATGGCTGCCCAGCTCCAGGCGTGAGGCAATAGCGCTGTCCCATGCAGTCAGTAACTTTGACAGGAAAGGGTTTTGAGGCTTCATTCTGGAATGGACTCCAGTGTTCTTGATTTTTTGTGGTTTATCTCCGAGGGAAGGTGAATTTTTTTTTTCTGATGGTGGTGTAGGACATGTACCTTTCACAAAGGTGGCCAGGCCAAGTATCAGTTTGGCTTCTCAGTTTGGTATTTAGTGGTTGAAATTTAAAACAGCCACATCCAGTCCTGGCTGGTGTGATCCAGTTGATTGGACCATCATCCCATTGACTGAAATGTTGTGAGTTCTATTCTTGGTCAAGGCACACACCCAGGTTACGGGTTCTGTCCCCAGTTGGGGCCTGTACAAGAAGGCAACTGGTGGATGTTTCTCTCTCACATCAGTGTCTCCCTTTCTCCCTCCTCCCCCCACCCCCAACTTTCCTCTCTAAAAGCAATGAAAAAATGTCCTTGGGTAAGGATAAAAAAATAATAAAATTAAAAAATATCAGTTACATCCGTTTGGTTTTTTACCTTTTATTCTTAAAGTATACTTCCTTGCCTCATTTAACACTTCTGTTTTGAGGGACTGAGGTTAATATCATTGCTCCATGTATTTTGCTTAATGCTCACCTCCCAGTTCCTAGTCTGCCCTTTCAATCTTTCTGAATCACTTTGTTTTGAATACGCCCTTTGTATAGAGCACTTAGTTTGGTTTCTCATCCAACCTGAAAACCAATTTATGCCAGTCATGCTTTCTAATCTCTGTGTAATTTAAAAGTGAATTTTTAAGTTTACATATAGATTTTTAAACTGCCTTCTCGTTTCTCATCTAACTGCAGTATATTTAGAAATTCTAGTCTCTGTATATCATTTTTTAGATTATGTAGAGATTCCTCTGTGTTATGACTTAGTTTATGATCAGTTTTTGTAAATGTTTAATGTAAACTTGAAAAGAATGCATAATTTTTAATATTGGGTGTAAGATTTTGTGTACCGGTTCATATTTTCTAATCCTCATTAATTTTTGGCATGCTTAAACTGTTTCTAATTGAAACATAAGTAATCCAGTATGATTATAAAGTTGTCAATTTCTCCTTTTAAATTAATTTGTACATTATGTTGCCCAAGGTTATATTGTTAGAATTTGCTTCATATTTCTTTGTCTGCCTTCATAACCTTTTTGAATTACTTAAATGGAATCCTTTCTCCCCATTTCAAATTCTTGTTTTTCCAAAAAGTTATTTATTCTGAAGTTCTTACTTGTTTGTTACATCATAATTTTTGAATAGGATGAGAAAGTCAAAGGTTTCTTTTCTTCTGATATCAACAGATTTTTGTCCCCAATAAACTCTCATTATATTAAATAATTAAAGAATCTATTGTGTAACTCAAGCATGTTACACTTTTTGATTATAAAATTTGAGTTTAATCAAGGTTTATGAAAGTTTGGACTAGTGAGCTATTAATTCTGACTCAGCTTGGAGAAGGATTCACAGATTAAATAGCACTTGATCTGTGTCCTAGTATATTAATAGTTTTCCATAATAATAAATGATGAGAGGTTCAAAGCAAAAAAGCAAGGGTTACAAACTGGCTCACGGATATAATTTGTCTTGCTAAGTGGTTTCAAAATATGAGCCAATATTTTAAACCCAAGAGTTTTCAATAAAAATTAGGATTTTTAGTTTCTGGTGGGGAAAAAATATGGTCAAAGTTTTGGCAAAACTGGGCCTAGTCCTCCAGCCCTTGCACAGGGCTGGCACTAGGTAGTTCTGCCCCTTTTGTTGTTAGGGTGCAGGGTCTTTGGGGGAAAGATGACAAAGTGCAAAACTAATCTGCAACAGCAGGACTGCCGGGGAGGGTGCAGAATCAGGGAATATTTAGAAGCAGAATAAAAAAGACTTGGAAAGGGATTGAATGCCAGTTGCGAGGGGAAACGTGTCAAAGATGATTCAAATGTTTCTGGCGTTGGGGATTGTGTGCTGCTGTCAACTAAGACATGGAACTCAGAAGAAATAAAAGTTTTGATGAAACTGATTATGGTTTTTTTTTAATGATCTCTTTGGATCGGAGGCTGAATCTTAGTTATCTTTGTGTCCCCAGCTTCAAACACATGTCCCAAAAGGGGTTCAATAAGTAAATGTTGACTTGAACTCAATTAAGCTCATTGATTTTTAGTTGTTTGTGGGAAGGTCATCCAGATGGAAACGTCTAGAAGTCAATTTGTCATTTTGGAGTTCAGGAGAAAGGTTAGAGCTGGAAACGAGTTTGGGTGTTGCCAGCATTTTTACTCTGACTGATTTCCACAGGTTGTATTTTATTAAGGCATACTTGATGAGTAAGTTTATAATTTTATTTTTATAAATGGCATATGTGTTTAATATATCATAATAAAGAAAAGACATTGACATATTTACCATCTCCCCTCTTGTCTTGAGCAGCATATATAAGCCACAAAGAAATTTTTTTCACCAGAAGATATTTCTGGTAAAAATGACAACAAAACTAACTTACTACAGAGTCATCAGATAATGTAGAAAGAGCTCAAATGATTTAAGAACAAATGCACCTACATTGACTTAAGTTTTAAGTAGCAATTAATTCCAGAAAAAAACAAACATTCAAAATCATATAAGCAATGTTCTAAGTAAATATTGATTGTTCACTGAGAAGTAGTGTCTACCATCAATCAAGTAATCGTTATTTAAATTGTTGGGTTTGTTTTAGCTTTAATTTGTTATGTTCAAGGAAAAAAGAAATCTGGCCTCTTTTTTTTTTTTTTTTTTGTTATGCCATCCACATCCTCTCCTGGGTTCATCTTTCCCTTAGAAAACATGTAAGTAGGTAAATAAATAAATAAATGAAATGAAATGAAATGAAATGAAATGGTAGTGAGTTTTCTTCACACTTTCCTGTGGCCTTCATCATCTTTCACAGTTTCCCATGGTACTGGGTAATTCAACACTTAAAAGACCTCGGGGGATCCTGACTTCATAACTCTACCAAATTCCCTGCCTGGAAACACAACAGACTTATTACCTTGGTGACCAGCCTCAAGGAAGCCAGTGCTACCCAGAGTCGAGCATAAAAACACTTATAATGACATAGAAGAGAAGCAGGAATTCACAAAGGAGTGTTCTTTTCCATTTTTTGTGTTTTTCCCCTCTGACTTTTCATTGACAAAAGTAAAGAATACCAAAAAAAAGGGGGAGGGGGTATGGTTTCAGCATGCGCCTGTCAACCAGCTACAAAACCCTTCAACTTGGGGCTTTGCTCATTTCATCTACTCTGCCAACTTCTTCTTCCCTTCCCCACAATGCAAACATTCTGAGGCAAATCTTTGCTATTATATTATTTCATTCATAAATATTTCAGATACATTTCAAAAAGATAAGAACTGTTTTTTGAAACATAAACAAACTGTCACTATTCTTATCCCCCCCACACACACAAAAGAAAGTAGTATCTCTAATGTCATCAAATATCCAGACTGTGTTTGAACTTCTTTTATTGTATAAGACACGCAGGGGTTTTTTTTGTTTGTTTGTTTTACCATTGGGTTGATTTGGATATGGATCCAAACAAGATCCACATATTGCATTTGTTTCATGGGTCCTTTATGTCTTTTAATTGATAGGTTCCTTTTCCCTCATTTTTCTCCTGGAAATTCATTTGCTAAAGAAACCAGATAATTTATTCTTGCAGAATTTATTATATTCTAACATTTTGCTGACTACATCTCTATCACATCATTTATCATGTTCCCGTAAAGTGTAGATAGCTCCAGGAGATACCTTAATTCAGGTTCAAATTTGGGGTAAAAATTTGTAAAGGTACATAATATTCAGCTGTCTCTCTTTTAGTGATATTAGTGGCCATCAATAATCAATGCCTGGACCCATTATTTCATGAGGGGTTTAAAACATGGTGATATTTTACCATTCCTTTTCATCCCTTAGCTGACCTACTTACATGGACAGAAATCTTTCTTCAGCAACTCTATGGTTATCCTGAATGCACTCATAGAGTCAACAGAAGTAAATGTTTTATTCTTTCCTCTTGTTACTGGTTTTCAAAATAATGAGTTGGTTCCCTGGAAGCCACCAACATTGAAAAGTGAGGTTTTTCAATATCATTTTGTTCTCATGGCTTTAAACTTGATGTGTTTCAGCTTTTTTCAGTAATATCTTACTGATACTCAAATTGTTCCATCTTTGGCCAGTAAGAGCTTCTCTAAGTTGCCTCCTGTATCCTTGGGACACAGCCCCAGCTGTCTGTTGATTTCCTTACTCTTTGGTACAACAAGATTGACATCTAGTGTATTCTGAACCAAAAGTCAAACATTGATCCAAAGTGCCTGTTAGCACTATATTATATTTAGAGACCAGGATTTGGGCATATTCTCATTTTTAACCCTGTAAAATAAAAAGTATGAGAAAACCAGCTATGGTGGCTGTATTTTGGTTCCTCACGTGCGCTCCTTCCCTCCATTAAGTCACTTATACCTGCTATTCTCTCTGTCTGGAACACTTCTCTGTCTCCCACTCAACTTGTATATTTCAGCTTAGGAAGGCTCTCCCAATTTCTTGGCCTGATCAATTTCCCCTACTATGTGTTCTCAAAGAGCACAAATTTTCAATATACTGTGGTTTTTGCTCATTATTATGTCCTGAGAGCCAAGACAATGCCCAACATAAATTAACACTTTGTAGTGAGTTGACTAGTGTACCCCTGAAATTCATGTCTTCATAGGGTCTCACATTGTGGCCTTGTTTGTAAATAAGGTCTTTGCAGATGTACTTAGTTAAAACGAAGTCATAGGGAATTTGGGTGAGCTCTAAATGCAATGACTGGTATCCCCATAAAAACAGAAGACAGACACATCAGCATAGGGAACAAGGCTGTGTGAAGATGTGAAAACAGAAGCAGAGATTGAAGTGGTGCAGCTACAGGTCAAGGAATGCTGAGAGTTGCCAGAAAGCATGAGAATCTGGAAAAGGCAAAGGAGGGTTCTTCCCTAGAGCCTTAAGAGAGAGTATGGCCCTGCTGCCACCTGGAGTTCAGACTACTCGCCCTTAGTACTGTGAGTATAATTTTTGGTGTTTCAAGCCCCTTAATTTCTGAGGCTTTGTTATGCAGCCATAGGAAACTAGCACAATGGGTATTGCATTTTAAAACTGCACTAGGAAGTATTGCTATAAAAACCAGTGTGGCATGGAATATAACCAATCCAATTAATCAACTCTGACACCCCAGATACAAAGGTAGTGCTTCTTATCCTTCTTTCCCACAAAGAAAGTCCCCCCCCCCCCGCCCCCCGCCACGAGCTTTACCTGCTCTTCATGTCTGAGCACTTGTGAGGCTCGGCAATGGTGGATGAAGGTCATTACTATACAGTGCAGCACAGAGATTCCCACTTGGGGAAGATTGGGATGAAGGGAGCCCTCTTCTGAAGCTGCTAGGGGAATGGTAGTGAGTAATTACAGATGAAAAAGGCTAAATGCAAAGAAAAAATGGAACTTCAAAGCAGAATTATGTGAAGCCCTGGGAACTCAAAGTTGCTATTGGTCTTCCACTTTAAGAATGTCACCAAAATGAGACCCACTCAAAATATCTTAGGCCACCAATCTGCTCCTGTTATAATAGTTGTCATCTCTATAGCTATACTTACCTAGTTGCTTAGTCAAGAAAATTATATCTCCTTAATTGAATACTTTCTCCCTTTTATTGTAGAACAGCTTCTCACTCATTATGTCATTACACAAAAATTCTGTTCTTAATCCATTATTCAAAATACCACAATGCTGAGTAAATCACTTTAATCAATGAAAAGTTTAGTTTCTGAATTCTATGAAGCAAATCACAACTTCTCAGGTGCTACAAGATACAGGCTAGACATCATTTAACCTAGAAACTATGCATGCCAATGTAAAGTTTTTGTTATGATTTTAACTTAATGCCTAACTCAATAAGTGAAAAATAGCGAACTCTATACTTCTCCTTGCTTTAAAGGGAATCTGAACTAAGGGTTTTCTGGGTGAATTGAGTTAGAATTAAAATAGGATTCTTTCCATTTTACATTATTCTTGGCTTGATTGAGATTAGTGTCGTGTGGTGGAAATATTACTCAACACTGAATCTGGGACCTGGCTTCGCTCCTTCTAAGCTATGCAAGATTGAACAGTCCCCTTAAACATGACCAATGGGGGGATGGCATTTAAGTATCTAAGAGCACTGCCTGGTATGTACTTGGCACTTGATAAGAATGGGCACGGCTTATTGTCACATCTAGAGTGCAATGGTTAGAAGTGGAGGACTGTGGAGTGAACTAGAATCAGGCTCAAAGTCTGATTCTGCCACTTTCCAGCTTTGAATGTTGAGCCAATTTTGAGGTTTTCTTTGCCTCAACTTGCTCCTCTGTAAAGAGGAGCAGTCAGTTCTTACCACATAGAGTTCTTGCAAACATTAAAAAACAAAATCCATAAAAAAAACCTTAGTGCAGCGTCTGGCACATTCTAAGTGCTCAGTAAATATTTTTATTGTTGTTATTCATATAATGTAATATTTCAGAGAGACACTTCAGAGATTCTATTCTTTAGATGTTTTAAGATATTGAAATAAAATATTACTTGAGCTATTTTATTTTTAATTGGCTTCAAATTGATCCTAAATTATCACAGGCTAAAATCTAAACTTTAAAATTATGATAAGAACATTAGCAAAAATAAAATGTAACAAAAAAAGGACTATCAAAACATTTTACCACCAGAATATAATATAGGGAAAGTCCACCCAACCCAAACTCTTTTTTTAATAGTACTAACAACACACAATTATAGGTAAAAGCACGCTCTAATATGCATTCATTTTATTATTTGTGAAGCACTGGGAAATGACCTCCTAAAGTGTCTCTCCTATTTTCTGATGCTTTGTATACAACCATTAGAGATTTAATCCTTGGATTTAAAAAGATATTCCCTTGCAAGAAGATAACACATCTAAGTGGAAATGAAGTTATCTGAGTCATTCCAAAAAGACAGCATGGATTCATATATATCCTAGAACCTGAAAGGGTAACTAAACACAGGGAAAATAAAGCTCAATAACCCTGGCCAATGAGGCTCAGTGGGTTGCATGCCAGCCGCCAACCAAAAGGTCGCTGGTTCGATTCCCAGTCAGGGCACATGCCTGGGTTGTGGGCCAGGTCCCCAGTACTCGGTTGTGTTAGAGGCAACCACACATTGATGTTTCTGTCCCTTTTTTCTCCCTCACTTCCCCTGTCTCTAAAAATAAACAAACAAAATCTTTATTAAAAAAAAAAAAAGGCAGAACAGATGCTGTGAAGACACTTTTTCTCCCCCAGGTAAAGCTGTCTGCAACATTGGCTGGGGGAGCAAGAACTTTTTAATGGATTAGAATTGCTTTGATTTTACAACAAAGTCATAGGTGTTCTTTCATTTGTGTAATGGTGAAAAGTAGATCTGATTAAAAGATTCCAAAGGCTTTAATCTATTTTTTTCAAAGTCAGTCAGTGATAAAGACCCTTGTGATATTTGCATAAAAGAATTTGATAGTGTTATAGAACTCTGTCTTATTAAAAATGTTTCTATAATATCCATTTTGGACCTATAATTTTACTAAGGATGACACAATGAAATGATAAACTTTTAAAAATCACCTATTTTTACACTTTGCTTACACATAAAAATAATATAAAAATATGTATTAAATTGGCAAGTCTGCATTTGGGCAGCCAAAAGCACAGCATTAAAAATGTATAATTATAAAATCACTCAAAAACTATTTTGTCATGTACTGTGGCAGGTAAATAATGGTTGCTTTAATGTGAGCATTATTTTAGTTCCTGGTTATGCAAATACAGACATTCGTTAAGTGAAGGTTAAGCCTCTGAAAGGTAATGGCTGTATACTTTGAGACTATGGCTTATTCTCAACAAAGGAAGTACACTTTTTTTTAGATTACTCTAGAACTGTCTGCTTCTTTGTTTTAAAAGTATTTGTAAAATTTCAAAAGAAATATGTACTTATTTTTTTTATTCCAATACACATAAGTGTAATTTAAAACATGAGCATCCTGCATCCTCTACTGTCCTTTAATTCTGTGCTTCATGTATTCTTTGCACACATGTGTATGTCATACATGTTTATGTACGTGGAGACAGACACTGAGAGAAAGGAACGTTCTTCAAACTTTATTGCTAATGTTATCAAATTCTGATACAGAGATTTTACAACAGCTAAAAAAAGATCTTTGTAGAGGTGGGAATCTTCTCAATTGGGATTTTTTACCCTGATCTCACATGAGATCTAACCTGAACCAACTCTCTTAGGATACAATCCTGCATCTCTTCACATGGGAATCATGGATATTCACAGCCCGGGGTTGTCATTCAACACGCCACAGTTCTGGCTGCTAAAATCGAAAAAGGGCATCAGTAGGAAAACCTTGAAATTTTCTGCAGTCCCGTTTAACTATTTACCTCAAATTTTACGTGTTTCCAAAGGTTGCCCAGTATTTAAGAGGCAACACATCGAATAAATAACAAGAGAGTCGATGACCCCTTCTTGACCCTGTGGAGAGGGAAGCACTTTGGGAAGAAGCGCTCATGCAGTTTTGCTACATTGTGTTCGTCCTGATTGAAACAAGGAAATGCAGAGAAGTGTGATAATGAAAATAACAAGATCAGGCGAGTGTGGAAATTAGCTGACCTTTTCCCCTGCAAAATCCATAAAAACAGACTAGCTGGAGTTTGGGGTGTGATTTCTGAATTTTCTGTGAGAAGGGATGTCTCACAGCTCACACCGGGAAACCAACAAGGGGATGTCCTGCGCCTCCTGGGTCCGGAGACACGAGGCAGGGATGCTGCTGGAGGATGAGTAACAGGACTGACCCGAGAGCAACAGCACAGGGCTGGGGTTGAGTGTGCAGATCCATTCCCATGAGACCCAATTCCTGCAGTTGAGAGTGTGCCCTGAGTCTGTACGTGAGTATCTCATGCAAGCCCTCAGCGGATGGTCATTGGTGCAGTTGTTGTCACCATTGTCCCTGCTTTGCTCTAACTCTGAGTAAAGGGCCCCATTGTGTGACTTCTGTTCTGGGGAGCAGTGCTTCTTTGTCAACGGCTATGCAAGTCATTGACAGTTGAGGAAACCGCGTGTGGTTCTATGGTTGCCCTTTTTATGTCCATTAATACATAGATTGTAGGGACAGCTACCAAGCGGAACACTTTAAACAGGTTTGCAGTTTTGTGTTTTTTTGTGAAAAACTGATGCCAAAGAAGCTGCCAGGGACCACTGCTATGATTTTCAAAAGACAGAGTCAAGTCTGTCTTGCTGTTTTGGAAACACCATCTGAAAATGATTAGAACTATTGACATTTGCAGTGTATTTAAGAAAATAACAACATTTTCTAAATTATCAGTTCAATTATATTTACTAGTAGCACTGTCTAGTCCTAATAGGTTTTTTTGTATCAAATTAGCCTGTTCAAGAATAAGTAAGGCACAATAAACCTATTCTTTCTGAAAATCAATAAATAATTCACTTGATTACTGGATTTGGCAAGAGAATAATTATGTCATGAAACTGACACTACAAAAAAATCACTCTGCCGATAAAAACAAGTGAAGAATAAGCCAAAACTAAGCTGCGGAAAGAAAAAATAAGCCGGGAAGTACTTTCTGCCACAAAATGAGAAGCCACGTCTGTGCCACAGACTCAGCATGAGCAGGAACAATTCTCTCTTGCAAATTTTCCTCATTGCCACTGAATGATATTATCTCCCCTCGTGCAGCAGTTCTTTCCGCCCAGGGTGCCCACGAGCAGCGTGAACTCTGCATGTCCTCAGTGCGATGCACTGGTGGATCAGATAGCAGTTCCACCAGGCAAATTGTGTACCAGAGTCATTTGTCATGCGAACAGGACCATCGACCAGCGCTTGGATTATGTCCAGCCTGATGTTGTCCTTCTAAAATGCTTAAGGAACAGCAACTCGCTCCTCAAAAAAAGTGATAATTGTTGCTAATTTTGGTCAGCCAATTCCTGGAATCTATAATGAGAATCTGAAAGGCAGATAGGTCAAAGATCAGAGAGAGAAGATCAGGAAAAGGTCCCAGCCCAGACAGAGCTCTAGGGGGATGGACTGTGTACCCACGGAAACCGTTCAGACCACAAGCTTTGCTGTGCCTGCTTTGAGCTACCGTGAGTACACTCACTTCCCCTCCCCAACCTCAATTTCCTCAACAGCAGAAGGAAATTCAGTAGTCCCCCCTTATCCGCAGTTTTGTTTTCAGTAGTTTCAGGTACCTGCATTTAGCCAGAGTATAAAAATGTTAAATAGAAAATTCCAGAAATAAACATTCATACATTTTAAATTTCACGCCATTCTGAGTAGCGTGATGAGATCTTGGCACTGTCCTTCTCTGCTCTGCCTGGGACACGAATCATTTCTTTGTCCCCGGTGTCCATGCTGAATACGCCACCCCTCTGTGAGTCACTTAGTAACCCTCGTGGTTTTCAGATGCACTGTCGTGCTGTCCCAGTGAAAGTAATCTTCACTTTGCCCTGGCCAGTGTTGCTCGGCCAGTTGGGTGTTGTACCGCAGATCCAGACCAGACGTCACTGGTTCAATTCCCGATCAGGGCACGTTACTCGTTCCTTTCCCGGATCAGGGTGTATGTGAGAAGCAACCAATCAATATTTCTCCCCCTCTCTTTATCCCTCCCTTCCCCTCTCTGTAAAAATAAATAAAATCTTTTTTAGAAAGTGATCCTTACTTAATAGTGTCACATATAATTTTTACAGTGTCTAGTTATAATTGTTCTGTTTTTATTAACTAATTTTTTTCTGTGATAATTTATAAATTAAACTTTATCATAGGTACATACGTATAGGAAAAACAGTACATTTAGAGTTTAGTACTATCAGGGGTTTCAGGCATCCACTGGGGGTCGTGGGATGTATCCCCTGTGGATAAGGAGGAACTACCATAATAAAATCTATCTCAGAATTTTTTATCAGAATTCAACAAATTATATAAGCACCTAGCACAGAGTTTAAACACAGTGAGAAATAAATTCCATTATTAAAATTTTCTTGAAAATCTCTCTTTTTTTCTTGGCCTTTGACATGGAGAAGAGACACCATTGCTCCCTTGTGTAAGAGGATGACAGCCAAGCTAGAGTAGCTTGCAAGGTGACATGAAACGGTCTGGAGTCTGGAGATGATCGGGAAGGACACTATGACCCTAAGCTTAGAGAGAGGTATTGTCGCTGAACCTCGGAGCCTCCGGACTAGGAGGGAGAATGTCACATGGAGTGCCATCAGGGGGGCCCAGAAGTCCTGTCTTCACTATAATTTCTCTCACCCCTATTACCCAAACTATTGCAAGAGGAGGGAACTATTGCACCAATACTGTGGCTGTGGAGGCTTCTGGGGAGACTTACAAAAGGGCCCTTCTGACTTCCAACTTCCTGAAACCCCTCGAGCCATCACCATCAGGTCTGCAAACCCCTTTTACAAATCCACCGACATACAGATTGTTAAGAGCCTAGAGCAAGCATAGGCCCCTGATGTGAGTACCTGATGTTTTGGAAGAAGTTTTCTTATTATTTACTTTATAGATTATTATTTTTCCATGCCCACCCTATACTAAAGCATGAAATTAATAATTCACAAACAGTATGGTGGGGGAAGAAAATTTTATCTGACATGCATCCCAAGTGCAAGAACTGAAAGGGAAGCGCAGGGTACACAGTTAGAAGCACAGTGCTCCAACTGAAACGTGAGTCACACTCACACCTTCTGCAAATGAAGGAGCGCAGCACGCACCCAACTCTCTGCCTGATGCTACCCAAAAGGACAGAGCTTAGTACTGCCTCGGGCAGAGAGCAAAAGGCAAGAGAAAAAACTGTTTTTCTCTCTTTTTCTTTCTCTCTGGGTTAAGCTCCAAGGGAAAGTGAGTTTCCGATGGCAGGCAGGGAATGAGAATGCAGAGAGGTTTTATTTCACCTCTTTAAATTAGGTTGAATAAAACCTCTAACAAAAAATGTCCTGGCAATGTGTCTACACCTAAAAGATTGGCAGATCTCTCTCCATTCATGGCCAAGTACCCACATGTCCTTCCCTATCTATCTCCTGTCCCTTAGTGAGTGCCCAGGAAACACATAGGAAAAGACAAAGAGATTCCAGCCAGTTGACTCAGCATTATTTTTTTCAGTCAATTCTCACACAAGGATGGATCCATCAAGAAACATGCACTAAGCACATCTATAATGTGCTAGGTCTCATGGCTTCCCAGACACATTCCCTGAAAACACCAACCCTCATCTTCAACCCATCATCAGGAGATGTGTTTGGTTCCAAATAATTTAGCGTGTTGCAATACTGGCCCTATGCTTCAGCGTAGTAATTAACAGCATATGGTCTGAGCAGAGGCAACAAAGGGGAAAATATGTCAATTGCACTTCATCAAAATTAAAAATGTTGTGTGTCAAAGGATTCTATTAACACAGTGAAAAGCAACCCACAGAATGAGAAAATATTTGCAAAGTGATATCTGATAAGGAATTAATATCCAGAATACATAAAGAACTTCTACAACTCAATAACAACGAAAACCCTATTTAAAAATAGACAAAAACTTGAATAGACATTTCTCCACAGAATATCTGCAAGTGGCCAATAAGTACATGAAAAGATAGTCAACATCACTAATCATTAGGAGAGTTGCGAACTCAAACCACAATGAGATACCATTAGGATGGCTATTAGAGAAAAAAAAAAGTTGGAAAGGAAGTGGAGTAATTTCAACCCCTGCGAACTGCTGGTAAAATTTAAAATGGTGCAACCACCATGAAAAACAGTATAACAGTTCCTCAAACAATTAAACGGAGAATTACCATAGGTTAAAAGCAGGGACTCTCATATTTCAACACCTGTGCTCATAGCAGCATTATTTGCAACAGCCAAAAAAGAAGCAACCCAACGATACATCAACACATGCATAAATAAACATGGAGTAGTACGCAGCCTTAAAACAGGAAGGAAATTTTGATGCATGCTAGCACACGGATAAAACTAGCAAACATTTTGCTAGGTGAAATAGGCCAGACACAAACAGATACTATATGGTTCCACTAATATGAGGTACCTAGAATAGACAAATTCATAGAAACAAACAAACAAACAAAAGAATGGTGATTGCCTGGAACCTGGGGGCAGGAGGAATAGGAGTTACTGTTTGATAGACATAGAGCTTCAGTCTGGGAACATGAAAACACTCTGAAAGTGGATGATGCTGTTGGTTGCGTGATAGTGTGAATGTTTGCACTCATTGTACCAATGAGCTGCACACTTAAAAATAGCTAAGATGTAAATTTTATAATATGTATATTTTACCAAAATACAAGCATTTTTTAGAAGAGCATAAAGTTTAGGGTCACAGTACTATAGCTGGCACCCTCTGTAGCCCATACACTAGCTGAGAGACAAGTAGCTGAGCTTTTCTGTGACTCTGGTTTTTCATCTACAAAATGGGATCATCAGAATGCCTAACTCATAAAGTTATTGTGAAGTTTATGGTGGATGAAAAAAAGAAGATCTTGGCATATGATGAGTGCACAAAACGTGTTAGCTGTTATTCTTGTTTCTTTGGTATAGATGCTAAAAACTCAATGTCATGAACAGATATTTCTTTCTTTGCTGCATCTTCCATAGAGTGTGTTCTACATGTTACTGAGTACTTGCTGACTGATTGATGTAGTCGTACAAAAAGGCGGACCTATTGACTCACTATCAGTGGCTGTTTTTCCAGCACAGCATATAAATTAATATTGATCCATTCATATTCTTGAACAAGCCTTTTTGAACCAAAGATATGCATTTACAGACAGCTGGCTAATGTTGAGGTATTAACTTGAAAAAATCATAATTCAGTTGCTATGAGCCAAGGCCAAGGCAATTGTGAGGTTTTCTTCTTGCTATTTTGTTATTCTAACCAACCTATGGAAACAGCCACTGAGGACAAAACCACATAATTGAGACACCACCACCTAAAGAAAGATTTGAAGTTAAATAGAAGGTAAAAGTTCTGGAACCCAGAAGCTATCTTCTTAGATCTTTTCACATCATTCACAAGGAATTGACGTATAAAGGACATACAGACCACCATTAATTAACTCTGTCCCGGATGAGGTTGGGGACATTGATTAAAATTAAAGGTAAGTGTATCTGAGGGTGCTACTGGTTTGGATTTGAAAGCACAAGATACAGACATTTCTAATTCTCTCTGTTTTAAACAATACAATTTTAAGATAAAAGCTTCTATGAAAAATTCTATAATAAAACATTGATATTAACATCCATTCTCAGAAATAGTGATGATTTCTGAAATGTACAGAATTTTCACAAGCTTTTGCTAAGATGAGTTGTTTTTTTTTTTTAATATTGGTTGATGCTGGCTTCTCAAATCATCTTCTATCAGAGTGAGAGCAAATTCATTTAATGGTTTATTTCTCCAACAGTGTGAGGGACTATTTCCCCTAGATATCTTTTTCAAAGCCCGCACCCGGAAGCTTCATAATTCCATTAAATCTGTGCACAGCTGGGCAATTCTTTCTCCTTTTTTCACATTATAGTGGTCCCCAGGGAATTTATGTAAATCCATGGAAATTCATTTTAAAGTCCTCTGAAAGGAAGGATGCGTCCTCAATTAAATAAGCCATTATATCTACAACAAGCTAAAAGCAACAAGCTGGAGAGCTAAATTAAACTTTCCATCAAGAAAACGAAACCATTCACTTTTATATATAGGCTTTACCTAAATGCTGCCAAAATTATAAGACAAAATATTTTGATGACGTCCAAATAGTAACTGAGCCACTATTTGCCAGCCACAGCCTCCTTTCTGTCACCGCCACCTAATTCCACTTCGGGCAATGCTACAGGAAGAGGATCAGCCGTATAATTCACAGACTCTTAGGGAGGACTTCTCATACAAAGTTGAAAGAAAATTAACTTCTCCAGTCCTTCAAAGGGCATGCAAGTCAACCTCAAGAAACCCTAATAAGACCCTACTAAGACCCTAAACCCCAGCAAGACTGAAACTCGAAGAATAGCACATTAAATGCTGGAAAGCAGATAAGCTTTACAGTTAGACCTACCGGCCTCCCAATCCTACCTCCTTCACTGATTAGGTAAGTAAATCACCTTGACTTCATAGCCTCAGTTTTCTCATCTGTAAATTGGGGACAATAATTCTTAATAATGTTATAGGTCCATGCCTATAACATGGTTGACACCCAAATGCCTTTGCCTGGACCAAAAGATGAAGTCTGAGCAAGATCTGTGCTATAGAAATGAGGAGATAACTGGAAGGGAAAAGAAGGAATTCCTCCACTTACAAGTTTCAGGTCCTCAGACAGCTCTAGTGCCTGCCCATCCTACTAGATCAGCTCACCTTTCCTAATGGTGGTAAAGTGATGACAAGCCTATCCGTGGGAACGCTGACTCCATATTACCACATCCCTTTCTTCTTAAGCCATCGCAACATTTACTCTTTTTTGGCATAGGCCTTGTCATATCTAAAAACTCTATATTCTTACAAGTTACATCTTCATTCTAAAGTCAACATCAAAAATGAAAATCTCATAAGGTCAAATTTACCTTTGAAAAATCTCTTAGGAAAGCAATGGAATAATCTCTCAGGAAGTCCAGTATAGGATGTTGTCCATGCATTATTGGGACAGATTGCTGATTCTTCAGTTCATCCCGAGTGAACCAGCTGCCTTGAATTTGAGATCCATGTTATTTCAAAAAAAAAAAATCACATATATATTGATACTTGGCTTGTATTCCAGTCATGAGCAAAATGCTCATAATCTTGTATGAGGTAAACAATGGAGACCAGCTCAGGAAAGGGCAGATCCCCATCTCCATGCACACAATTGAGTAGAGTAACTGGTGGAATAGCCCGCATGATTGTTTATTTACTTTGTACATTGCTTTATTTTGAAAAGCAGTATGATTATATTTTCATACATTAAATATGCTTTAATTAAAAGTAACCATGGTACCATGCCACATTTTGTTTTTGTGTTATTGAAATGAGGCTTGAGTCAATGGTGAACCCCACAAGCCAAGCCACATGTGAAGGCTGATAACTCTACCCTTTGAGGGAGGAATATCAAAGACATATTCACATTCTAAAGAATTAAGACAAAACTTTGGTCAGGGTGCAAAATCAAGTCACTGTGATGGCTGGTCCAGCCCAGGAGTCATATCTGTCCTTGTCTTTGTTTATCAAGCTCTGTTTCTGTCTCTCAGAATCTAGGTTCTGTCTACCCCAGTTACAACATCTTTTCAAACTTATTTTATTTATCCTAGGAAAAAAATCAGACTAAGAAAGCATGCCCTGACTACAGCATCTAATTTTGATCTACCCACCTTAAACACCTAATCTCTCTAATCTACCTCTAGATCTATATTTTGTTTTCCTACTGCTCCAATCAACTCAACTCTTAGCCTACTCTCTCAGTTACTCTTTACATAGTAAGAGAAGGAAAAAAATTCCCAAATACAAGCAAAAGTTTATTAGAAAGTCACAGAGGTAGAAGAAATAAGGTGAGTCAGCTTCTTATTTTAGTTAATAAGAAGAAATAAGGTAGAAGAAATAAGAAGAAATAAGGTAGAAGAAATTAGGTGTGTGGGATGAAGAAACTAGTTACAGAGGAAAAAAAAGGGCCTAAGAGTTTAGGAGAAAGAAAGCAAAGAGACACACCTAAAGAAAGAAGGTGTGGGTAAAGAGGGACAGGCCAAGAAGGAAAACTTTTATTTTTTATTTTATTTTTTAAATCTTTTTATGGTTGTTCAAGTACAGTTGTCTCCATATCCCCCTCACCACTCCCCCCCGCCAGCCATCCCTAAGAAGGAAAATTTTTTAAATCAATGATAATAAACATTTATGGATCACATGCAATTTTTAATAGTAACTCCATTTTGAGAATATATGTTGAATTCTGGCGTACTATGTCTAAAATAAACGTAGATTCATTGTGCCATAATGTGGAAAATCACTACTCATTTTCTATAAAAGGAAACATAGTTGTTTTTAAATGCTTAAATCTTAATTTCTATTTTAATATAAAGTATCTAAATTGTAAAAATGTCATTTTAATAAGATAAAGATGCAGAGATAAAGTCATCCTAAAGGTTTGTTGTAAATATTTTATATTTATTATTATTAAAATTTTAACTTTAATCATTAAAGCCACATTTAATCTCCCAGAGACTCTCCTACTCCTCCATATATAACTCACTACTGTCTCCCCTGTGTTCCTCTTGCTCATGTTTATGCTAGATGAAGCTATTAATATGTGATGACTTTTATTGCTTTATCATTTGATGGTAAAGTTTCTTCCTTAGATTTATACCGCCAGTGAGGATATAGGTTAAGGTCCTTACAGACAGTAGAGACTCGTGTATCTGCTGGACTTTATTTGATATATTCTGTTTAAAAGTTTGGGACTGATGAGAACCCCTTTGCTTCCTCCACCCCCAGCCACTCCCTCACGCCTTTAAGTAGCTTGTCTACTATTACTTTCTCTATCCAACGCATCTTATATACCAATTCACAGTCTCTCAGCTTCACGTGTCTTTTGTTTCAATGGCTGCTGCTGTAGCTGGCTCTGCATGTGTTTGGAATGATTTCATTCAGAAAAAACTTGAATGTCATTCATTCAGTGCCTTACTTTAAGGACACAACGTGCCTCTCACCAACCCAGGACTTGGCCTCATTGGCATTAAGGTGTGAGTGGTCTTGCTTAGTGCACACAAATGCAGTCTGGAATCAGAGAGCTATGTCTCAGTAGAGCAAACCTTTAACCAATGGCTGGCAAGAAAAACAAATACTTATCCTTTCTCCTCAGCTGTCATGGTTCCTAGATGCAGTTGATGTGTCCTTTCATAGGACAGTCCTATGATGTGACATCATCTATATTTGTGCTACCTCCTTCAGCAACACACCTTCTGATCAGCTCTTCCTTCTTCCCTACCTCAGGTCTTCTACACTCACTCCTGTCCCCCTTAATAAAAACAGTAGCATCAAGTCTTACATCAGAGTTTGCTTTCTGGGTACTGGGGCTAGAACAGCGTCCGACATCACAGCCCCTGCAGAAGGGACAGGGCCATGTCTGCCCCAGTTAACCCTCCCCACTTTTCAGAGAAGGGTTAAACAGGAATAAACACCTAACACGAAGGCTGCCAATCTGCTGACTAAGGCAGTAAACAAGACTCCAGACCTAGGTTGAAAAATGCACAGAACAAATTGAATACCTCTCTAGGGACCTGGGAAATAGAAAAGAGAAATGCAAAGCTAGTTAGCAGCAGATTATGATACAAATAGAGAAGGTGATGAAACGGCCATGTTGGTCTGAGTGCTCAGTTCAGTGAGGGAGGGAGGAGAGTTCATTCCTATGTCAATGTAACTCTGCACCTGGTAGAGTGCCTACCACATAGTAGGAGCTTAATATTGTTTTTGCTAAATGAAAAAGGACACTTTTCCCTCATTTTCTTTCTTCATTTTTCACTCTTCACATCCAGTCATTCCTCGGCAATCATGGACAAGAATCCTTTAGTACTTCCTCAATCATATCAATACTAGAATTTTCCACTTGACTCCATTTAGTTAATAATAAACCACACCTTAAACCTCTCCATCTCTCTTAACTGCTTCACCTTTAGAAGCCTCTCTGAAATGTCTCCCCTGATCACCACATTTTCTATTCGATAGGCAGCAATTTTCAACCTTTTTCATCTCATGGCACACATACACTAATTACTAATATTCTGTGGCACACCAAAAAGTATATTTTTTCCAGTCTGATAAAAATAGATATAATTCCTATTGTTTTACAGAAATAATAGTAATAACCTACACTTTTTGCTCCAAAGTGACTTTTTAAAAAATCAAGTGCCTATTCTTGTGTATTAGGATTTCTGGTACCAAGAATTAACCAATCAGACACAACCTTTTTAGGAAACATGAAAGATGCAATTCTGTTATATGACCTATATATTTATGGTTCAAGATAGGGCATTCACACGGGAGGGCTATTGTTGTATTGGCTGTTGTCATTTTTCTATTTGACAGTCTCAAGGAAAGGAAGTCAGTGTCCCTGACTAAATAGTCAGGTATGGCATGTTTTAAAAATTCTTGCAGCACACAGGTGGGAAATCGTTGCTCTATCATCTCACCAGCCCCCTACTTCTAGGTGTGCTCTTTTCCCTTATCGGCTCTCCTCTATCATAGTCCATCATTTCCTTCATGTGCTTCCTTATTTCATGTCTCTCTCCCCAGCCAGTGTCCAATGGTTAATTATTATGCTAAATACTTCTATTTCTGTGTTTAACTAATCCTTCCATAATACGTGTACAAGCATAAACGTACCAGTCCCAATATCAACAGACCACATTGTCTGTCTCCCCCGCTGCTGTTTCTGATCTAACCAGCTGTACTCTCTCCCAAAAACACAACTGGAAAATACTACATCCAACTTTAATTGGACCTCCCAGACAAATAAAATTATAACTGCTTATTTCTTGTATCCCATGATCAATTTCTTTCTGTACCCTATAGACCTCAAGTCTTCTTCCCTTTTTTCATGTTTTGCTAAGAGTCCACAAATGGAGAGTTGGTTCACATATGATTTTTGCCCTTGTCTACAGCTCATGGCCATTGTGCATCATCACTTGACTAATCTAGCTTTTTTTCTTGACCTGCATCTCTCACAAGTGCATTATCCATGTCTGTACAAGTAAGACTTAATAGCTGAATGGATTCCAGTTCCCTCCCCATGGACTCATGGGCACCATGTAAATCAGGGGGTGTATCTCGATGTTGGGCATTCACTTAACTCTGTGCAATAGCATATCCAAACCTCCGCTCTAACCCAGTCAAGACTCCCAGTCAAATAATTCAGTGATCATTTCCACTTACAAACTTTTTGTACATTTTTAACCTTAAAAATAATTCCACAAGACTCATGTTACCACCTGAGTTTATGAAGGAAGAGGCTGAGGTCCAAAGGTTGAGTAAATTTCTGTAGATCACACAGTTAATAAGTGGCAGTCAATGAGAAAACCCAAGCTTTCCTACCATAAATTGTGCGCTTTAAAGAATACTATAGAGATGTTTAGTAACTTGTATGTATTCTCAGTGGTGTTAAAATAATATTAAACCTTCAGGATTGTGTCCTTGGATTACCAATAGTAGTAACATAATCTATATTCTTATTACTGGCATGCTGCTTCCTTCTTCCTCCTTCAACTCCTTCTTAGAAGCTACCAATACTTAAATATCTCAGAGAGTAGCTTTCTTTTCCAGTCCCTAGTCATCAGCTTGCTTCAGCCGTTTTGTCATCGTATCTGATGAATTGAAAAGGGATTCTAATCTGGCTTCCCTGGTCTCAGTCTCCTCCTAACTCAGTTCCTATTATTTGTAACTGTCATCCTTCTCCACCAGTTTTTATCATATCATATTCTCTTCTATAAGAAAAGTATTTTTTACTTTTCGATAAATGTGACATTAAGTATCTTCTGTCCTCATCGATGCATCAATATTAAATTCAGCTTCATCTTTCAGGCTATTTTTCACTGGAATTTCACTGTCAAGCCTTATCCTTTAAACATATTTTATGAACTTCCAATTTGAAGAGTGCCACTTTATTCCAATTACTCAACAATTCTGCATTCCTAAAACTATTGAAATGACAAAAGAAAAAAATTTAAGGGTGACATATCTACCTATGTCAGAAAACATTGAATGTTTCTCTTAAAAAATGGAAACTTTGATAATTTCTATAAAATATAGTACATGACAAATCAGATTAAGGGAAATACAGAGAACAGTTCAAATCAGCCAGCTAACAGAAGTTTGGAGAAATTAACCTGTCCAGCTAGTTTGAATAACAACATACTATGGCTAAAATACAGAATCTAGCAGAAGTAACACCTGCTTGAGTGTGGTTGGTAGGGTAATAATATGGATATAATAATTTCTAGTTTAAATTTGAACACTTAACCTAACATGTCATATGTTGTGCTTGAGTGGGATATTGTTATGTTACAGAATTACATGCAGATTTCCTTACAGATTTTGTAATAAAAGGGGCATTATTTGTGCCAGACCCTCTATATCTAGTTATTGGATAAAATACAGCCCTCATTCATAAAAATATTATTCTGGATCCACAAAAAAGTAAGGAAAAATTCAGAGATGCTGAGGCCATGAGAGGGAGAGGAAGAGGGAGAGGGAGAGAGAGGGAGAAAGAGAGAGAGAGAGATCCATTAGTTAAAACTGGAGAGAAAAGTAAGCAAACAAGGAAAACTCTGGGGTTACTTGGAGGGAAAAGCTGGTTTCAGATACCAAACCAAGCTTTGGCTTTGCTTCAAGTTTGCGTGAACAGAATCTGATATTCTAATGTCAGGATGAAGACCTTAGTGGTAAACAAAATGGGCTTAGGTCAGTAACAACCAAGGAACCTAAGAGAACCAAACTTTATCATCTGTAGAGGAAAGCGTTTTCAATTACAACCCCAAGAATTCACATACATTATGAAATTGACTAAATGTACTTTGCAGTTCACCGTGAGTCAGAATCAGCAGCAAAAATGAAGAACCTATCTAGACAGACCCCCCAATAACATTAAGTTATGGAATTGCCAGGTACAGAATATAAAATAACTCTAAATAAAGTTGAAAGAAACAATAAATTCAAAAAAGCAAGTAGCCATGATAAAATTATTTTTTATAAGATCGAACAAGTTTTAAAAATAAATTTTTTAAATAGAACTATAATAATTGAATTTGAAGTTTCTCAGTGAGGAAACTAGCAGCTTAGTTATAGCTGAAGAGAGAATTAGGGAATCAGAAGATTGCCCTAAAGAAATTACACAAAATGAAGCAGAGAAAAGGAAATGCAATATACGAAAAGAGATAAATAGACATGAAGAATAGAATGATATTGTATAAGTTAATAACACAAAAAATGGAGGAGAGAAAATATTCAAAGGTATAATATTTGATAATTTCTCAGAATGAATGATTCTGGAAATACATACAAAAAAAAAATCCATACCAACACATGTGGTGCTGAACACCACAGATTAAGAGACACAAGACCTAAAAAGATAAAAGAGATCCCCTGCAAAGAAATGATAATTAGTTTAAAAGCAGACTTTCTCAAAAGCAGCAATGAAAACCAAGAGCAATAGAAACATTTCTTCAAGAAAGTATCTCAAGAAAATATTTGTCAGCCTACTATGTTGTACCTAGCAAAATTTCTTCAAGATTGACAGTGAATTACTGTAATATGTGTTGAGCATTTTAGATAAAATCTGAGAGAGGAGCAGCATACTGTCACAAGAGATTTCTAAGAGATATATTTCTGGAAGGAAAAATAAATAATTCCAGAAAGAAGATCTAACAGAAAGGTGAGTGAAAACTGGTAAACATGTAGGTGAATCTAAATAAACTTTGTCTTGTAAATTAAAAATTAACATGTCTAATTTGAGAAAGTAAAATGATAGAACTTGAATAATAGCAGGGAAGTCAGAGGGATGATTTAAATCATTGTTCTAGTTGCCTTTTTCACTGGAATTTCACTGTCAAGCCTTATCCTTTAAACATATTTTATGAACTTCCAATTTGAAGAGTGCCACTTTATTCCAATTACTCAACAATTCTGCATTCCTAAAACTATTGAAATGACAAAAGAAAAAAATTTAAGGGTGACATATCTACCTATGTCAGAAAACATTGAATGTTTCTCTTAAAAAATGGAAACTTTTGTATTGTTTTGTATTGTATTGTTTAGGAAAGAGAGGGTGTAAATGATTGATTAAATTTTGACATTAAGTTAATGGACACTCAGTAAAGTGTTCAGGATATTAAAAAATAATAATGTAGAATATATCATTTCTAATCAGTAAAGGGAGAAAAATAGAATAAGAAAACAAGGTAATTCAAAAGGAAGGAAGAGGCAAAGGAAAGTGCTCCTTTCCTTTCCAGAATGAATGACTCTGAAAACACATGCCAAAAAAATATATATCCATACTACACATTTGGTGCAGAATACCACAGGTAAGGGGAAGATCTAAAAAGGAATCAGATATGAGAGAAGGAAGGAAAGAGAAAAAGAAACAGAAAAAACAACTCATCATAAAGCACAAATTAAATTATAAAAACAAGTAATGTCAATAATCATAATATTTATGTATCTAGACCAAAATTGCCATTTAAAAACAGAAATTTTAGGGCTAGATTTAAAAATTCAACTATACAGTTTACATAAGAGATGCACCTAAATATAAAGACAAAAACGAATATCCAGTGAATAATAATAGCCCATAGAAAGCTGAGTCAGTTATATTCATAAAATAAAAAGACTTTAAGTTAAAAAAGATTATTAGGAAGAAGTGATATCTACAGATTAAATTTTCAAATTACCAATAAAATTTAGCAATCACATACATCATATGAACCCTTTTCAAATTACATCATGCAAAACATTAAAAAACTACAGAGAGACTGACAAATTATCATCCAAATAAAAGAGTGAAACATGCTTTTATCAATTATTGATAGTTCAAGCAGAAAAAATCTATTAAAATATGAATACATGGGATTATTAAATTTGACTTAATAGATAATAAAGACATAAAGAGATATTCCACATTTCCTTTCAAGTACACATGGTGCATTTATCAAAATTTATGAATCCATAAAGCAAGAAGGGAGACTCATTGTATGTGTGCAAACATATATTCTACATTATATGTGTAAACTACATAGAGAATATATACATGCTGTGTGTATATGTGTTTGTATATATATGTAAATGTAAGTGTATGTATATAAAAATACATATATATGCCCACAGACTACACTCTCTAGCCACAAAGCAATTAAATCAGAAAGCATTATTTAAAGAGATGAACTTTTAACATATTTTGTAAAACATTTCTAACACATATAAGAATAAATGGGGTAATGTAAAGACTGCTTTAGCTGTCTTCAATAATTTTTCAACTTATAGCCAATCTTATGTTCTGTTTACCCACTCCCATCTGGATTTTCCTGAAGCAAATTTGTCCTTAAATATTTGTCATAACTTTATCAAGGGACTTTTTCATATAACCATAATATTATTACATATTTTTTAAATATGTACAATTTTCTCAAATATCCAGTGTTCAAATTTTCCTAATTAGTTCATATGTTTTCTTAAGTTGGTCAAGCTGGGGTACAAATAAGAATCATACATTGCATTTGATGGCTATGTCTTTTAGGTTCCAAGTAGATACATTATTAAGGCCCAATATGATTGAAAATTTAAAACCACACTTCCATATAACTCATAGGTCACAGAAGAAATGGCAATGAAACATTGAAAATAGTTAAAACTGAACAAAATACAAAATATCAAAATAGCTAAAACTTTGACATACAATAAAAACAATAGTTTAGGAAAAATCACACTGTAGTGCTCATATTAGAAGCAGAAATGGTAAAAAATAATGATTTAAATATCTAACTTAAGAATTTGGAAAAAACACAGTTTTTGTGGGAGGGATGATAAAATATACACAAAGAAAATGGAATAAAGAAAGAAAAGAACAGGTTATTGAAATAGAAAACTAAAATATAAGACAGAATCGATGTGATGCAGTAAAGATAGCCCAATTTTTTGACACTCATCCCATTGGTAGGAGAAATCTCTTTCCCCTCCTCTTGAACTTTAGTTCTGTGGCTGCCAAAGTGATGCTTTGTCAGTTCTATGTCTAGCCTTCGAGAAGAACTGCAATTTCTACTTCCTATCTCTTGGAACACTGATGCAGACACTGGCCTGCAGTGTCCGCATCATTATGGATGAAATAAGACATTTACACGGACTACCAAGTCCGGTGGAGGAAAAGGGACAGCATGGCTTTTCTCTCAAGGGGAGCAAAAGCCACAGCCCTTGCTTTAATGAGCTTTTATTTTCTTACCGGGCAGATTACAAGAAGGTCCACATTAACTATGCACAGGTTTGCTTTAGGTGGTTACCTTTTACAGACAACAAAGGAAATGATACTACTAATCACATCACAGAAGAAGGGTATTTGCAAATGAAAAGGGAAAAGTGGTTGAACCGGTTACACTTATCCTAGGAAGGTTTAGCATGGATTTTAGGAAAGTTACAATAAGCACTTGCTGTCTCAATTCAGGGTGAGGGACTTTTTAACAAAAGCAAGACTCAAAGCAGCCTGGGCATGTTGCCGGACTGATTCCCCACAGAGGAACCTATCCCTGGGTGTGGGTCCTATGCATCTTCAAGTGGGAGCTGGGCCCATGCCATGCAAATGGTCTCCTACAGAACATTCTTAGATTTCTGAGCAGCAATGTCTGAAGCCTTAACACTCTATTGTAGAAGCCATTTGCTATGCGAATTGAGAGAGAAACCCAAGGCACTGTACATGTGAATAGAGGTAGAAACCCTGCCCAAGACATTGGGCATGTGAGTGAAGCTACCATGGACTCTCCAGACCAGACCAACCCCCAACTGAACACAAGCACATAAACCCAGTCATTACCACATGAAGCAAAAGAATGATCCAAGCAAACTACCTACAATCCTGACCCACAAAATCATGAAATAATGAAATGATGGTGTTTGAAAATCAACATGTTCTGAGAGTAGTTTATGACCCAGTACAAGATAGATGAACAAAGCAAATAAACAATAAACAAAGCAAAAGTTAGTTCTTTGAAAAAACTAATGAAATTTCTCTATTCTAGCAGTATTTGCCAAGGGGGTGGGGGAGGAATAAAACTGAATGAAAGCATTAAGAGAAAAAGGAATTCATATAAGGAAGGAGAGCCTGGATTAAAGCCCTCAGGCAGAAACAGGACAATGTGATGTAGTAGGAAGTATTTGTCTGAGGCATGGATTTTTTCCATCGATTAACTTTCAGAAAGTTACTTAACTCTATCAGACCTCCGTTTGATTAAAAAAAAAAAAAAAAAACCACCCTAAAGCTCCTTCTATAGTCATAATCCTTTGACGTGATTTTTCAATGTATGTTTAGTGGAATTTAGGGCAAGGTACAAAGTAGCATTAAGAAGGTAACCAATATGACTTGGTCTATTTGCTTAAACTGGAGAAAGAAATATGGAGACTAACCTTCTTTCTTTTTTTTATTTTTCCAAAATTTTACTATAGGGGACATGAGCATACAATGGAGTAAAAATAATCTTTTCAATAAATGGTGTGGGAGAACTGGATTGGTACATGCAAAAATGAAACTAGATCACCAACTTACACCACACACCAGAATAAACTCAACATGGATAAAAGACTTAAATATAAGTTGTGATACCATAAAAATCCTTGTGGAAAACATAGGCAGGAAAATTTCAGATTTCCCATGTACATATATATGTATATAGCTAATATATCTCCCAGGGCAAGGGAAATAAAGGAAAAAATAAACAAATAAGGCTGCAAATTAAAAAGCTCTGGCACATTTGAAGAAACCATCATCAAAATGAAAAAGGAATCAACTGTATGGGAGAACACATTTGCCAATGATATATCAGAAAAGGGTTTAATCTCCAAAATATATAAAGAACTCATACACCTCCACACCAGTAAGACAAATAATCCAATTTAAAAATGGGCAAAGGATCCAAATAGACACTTCACCAAGGAGGGTATATAGATGGTCCATAGACATATGAAAAAAATGTTCAACATCATTGGCCATCAGAGAGATGCAAATTAAAACCACAATGAGACATCACCTCGCACCTGTCAGAATGGCTGTCATTAATAAAACAATAAACAACAAATGCTGGCAAGGATGTGGAGAAAAGGGGACCCTAGCACAGGGGTCCCCAACCTCCAGGCAGTGGACTGGTACCAGTCCATGCCCTATTAGGAAGTGGGCCATGAGGAAAGCTCGCCTGAGCTTGGCTTCCTGTCTTAGCCTTCTCCCCACCCCACACTCGATTTATAGCAAGAAGTGAACAGTGGCCAGCCATTGAAGCTCTCCAGGGCATTGCCTCCTGACCCCCTGCCCCACCCTCCACTCCACTTGAGATCCAACTCAGGTTCCCGGTCCCCAACCCTCTCATGGGAAAATTGGTCCCTGGTGCCAAAAAGTTTGGGGACCACTGCCCTAGTACACTGTTAGTGGGAATGGGGACTGGTGCTGCCACTGTGGAAAACAGTATGGAATCTCCTCAAAAAATTAAAAATGGAACTGTCTTGACCCAGCAATTCCACTGCCAGGAATATATGCTAAGAATCCCAAAGCACCAATTCAAAAGAACCTGTGCACCCCTATGTTCATAGCAGCACAATTTACAATAGCCAAGTGCCAGAAACAGCCTCAGTGCCCATCAGTAAATGAGTGGATCAAAAAACTGGGATACATTTACACAATGGAATTCTATACAGCAGAAAGAAGGAACTCCTAGCTTTCACAACAGCATCGATAAAACTGAAGACTATTATGCTAAATGATAAGCCAGTTGGTGAAAGACAAATACCATATGATCTCACATATAAGAGGAATCTAATGAACAACATAAATTAACAAGCAAAATAGAACCAGAGACATGGAAACATGGAACAGACCAACAGCAGCCAGAAGGGAGGAGGGAAGGGACTAATGGTGGAAAGAAAAGGGACTAGTCAAGGACCCATGGACATGGACAGCGGGGTGGGGACTGAATGTGGAAGCAGGGTTGGGCAGCATGGAGGAGGGCAAAGGGACAAAAGTTGGGACGACTGTAACAGAACAAAATAAACAAATAAATAAAATAATTAAAACAAAAACAAAATTTTACTAAATATGTTTGGGACTTTTTCATGTCAATGAAGTCAATTAAAATCTGTTGAATTAAATCCATACAAGCACACAAACAGTTTTTTTTTTCCCCAGTATAAAAGAAGTATCCCATTAGCTAGTTGGGTAGGTACAATGCCTACGGAGTTTATGAAAAACATGGCCACAACTTCTACCCCGCGCTACATTTTCAACAGTAACTTAAATTTCCCTAAAAGTTGTGTCTTTCTACAGATTTTTCAAAGTTGAAGTTTAGCTAATGGAGTTTTGTGGCGTGTTAAATTTCTGCTGATATCTTGGAATGATTTTGAAGCATATGGGCGTGGAAAGTGCCGCAGCGCTCGCTATCAAAATGTTCTGGCTTGTTACCTGAGATAAAATAAAAATCTCTCTCTTGTTTTTACCTCAGTTGCTTCTGAGAAAGCTGATTAGTTTAATCCATTTTCAACTCTAAAATATCACCTCAGCTCTGAAATTTAGTGCATAATAAAAAGCTGGACTAGTTGACACAAGGAAGAAATCATAGGCTCCAATGAAAAGATCAGGCCACTCTAAATAGAATGTCATTAGGGTTTTTTTTTTTAATTTAATTTTAAATTA
This sequence comes from Anoura caudifer, assembly GCA_004027475.1. Lineage (NCBI taxonomy): Eukaryota > Metazoa > Chordata > Mammalia > Chiroptera > Phyllostomidae > Anoura > Anoura caudifer. The sequence goes on along the minus strand of PVKU01003423.1, from coordinate 124,593 downwards.
GCAAAGCCATTTCACATATTCAGTTATTTTGTAATGAGGATAAACATTCACATGGCAAAATTAAGAAACATGTATAATTTAATGTAGACATATAAACATGAGAAGCATCATAACCATTAATAGATTAATCTTTCACCTTATTCTAAACTTTAAAAAAAGCTTTCAATAGATATAGCTACAAAATATGACATTTATGTAAGAGTTCTTTTTGCAATTAAGACTAGGACTTCATTCTTATTCTTTACACATTACTATTTCAAAAAATACAAATAAAAAATCCTAGCTGGATTTTTTTTTATTTCATTCAAAGTGTCCTTTTTATCTTTGTGAGCTAGCTAGATACCTACTATAAGGCATTAGTAATTCCTTTCTCTCCAAGGTATTTTTAGGGTGCTTTAGCTTTATTAGGATGTCTGCCAAATGCTAAAACATTAAATATTGAGGTTTTTTCTTCTATTTCTACCCATAGATAGGAGATTCCTTGCTTCAAGCATCAGTGCAAACATGTAAACACAATTACTCAAAACAAGTCAACAAGTGAGAAGCAGGGATAAAATAAGAACTCAGACAATCTGACTCACAATCCAGCATTCAACCCTCTATAACTTGCTGTTTTCTTTGTCCTCTTTGCTGGGAACCAAGATACTTGTTCTTTAGCAGGGTGTTTCTGCTGCAAAGCCAGTTGCTACTGCATTATGCAATGAAGTCAGAAGCCTGAGCTTGTGACATCAATATAGGTTGCTATGGTAACTCCTTTCATAAGTATTACAGGTTCATTGTAGGCTCAAAAGAGGACTTCAGCAGAGTAGCAAAATAGCTGGCATTATTCAGCCTAAATTACAACAATAATTGGTGCAAAAAATGTTTAATACAAGCTATAGTAAATATTGATTTTTATATTTGTTTATGTTAATTTTGAAAGTCATTTTTCTAATATATTTGAACATATATTTCCAATATATCTGTTTTTTAAATGAAAATTCTCCAGTAGAAATAGCATTGCCACTGATTTGATGTGACAGATGCACATGGTCTGGGCAGAAGAGAGTCTCAGTGTAACAGCTAATTAATTGTTCCACGCATTGGGTCATTCCAGAAGTCAAGTCATGTTACACATTATCTGTTGTGAGTAAATTCATAATAGCATGATTTCAACCCAGCTTTCCCATTAGTGGAATTATAGAAAGGTTGCACAGAGAAAGTTGCACATATTAAGGAAACGTTAGATGAATTTTCCCTGCAAAGGTACTTATTTTTAACAAAGCCATAGCAAAGATCACCTTTTTATTGCACATGTTCATCTTTATTTCTCTAGAGCATTTTTTGCCAATACCTCTGTTTAAATGGTTAAATCCACATCCATGTAGGAGATCTTTAGATTCTTCATCATCAAATCGTTTTAAACCTGAATTTAAAGAGCATGACCAAATCATTACAAAACTTTAATTCCTTTCTTCCATAGCTCCTTTTTTTAATCATCCACCATGGTCAACATGAGAATCTCAGCTCAATTCTGCAGGCATTTGAGTCTGATATTGAGGTTCCAGTGTGTTGAGCATTAGGTAGAAGAAGCATAAGCAGCCGACCCTTCCATGCAGAGCCCACAGTAACAGTAGTAATAATAAGTAGTAGTTACCGAGTACCTGCCATGTGCCAGCCAACATGCCAGGCACTTGACATCCATGATTTAATTTAATCCTCACAATAATACGGTGAGGGTGGCAGGTATTATTATCCCCATTCCGGTTAGAGAACTGAAGCTCCGGGGGATAAAGTCATTTGTCTAAAGTCACACAGGTAATTAGAAACATAGCTGGCATTTGAACTTACAACTGACGTCAACTATTTATAATGTCTTAATGAGAATTAAGGCTAATTTCTGGTTCTTGTGGTAAAAATTGAAAATTGCATCATAATTCTCCTGAGGATTCCTTGACGTAGAATTCTTTGATGCAGAAAGCAGACGATGCTTCACAAATGCTTTTATGACTACCATTTCGGTTTTTGTAACTCTCAGCAGTTCAAAAAGCATTTGCCTGAAGGCACTTTTTACTCCCTTAGAACCAAAAATATTGGTTCTATAACTTTTCTTAGACAGTTACATTGATATTCCAATATGCTCCAAGCCACTGTGCTATTTTCAGATCAGACAAATATATTAATAATTTAATGTGGATAGTGTGTTGCAGTTTACAAATCATACTAAACATTCCTCCCTTCAGCGTTTATTTGTTGAGCCACATGATGAGTCAGGTTTTGTGCTAAATGCTGGATATGAAGTCACAGCAAAAAAGTGAAATGGTCCTCAACTAAAGGGGTAGATTGTCTATAAATGTGAGAAAGGCATTAATCAAATAACAAGATAAATAAATGTAAAATTGAAACTGTTGAGACAGTAGAAAATAAGAAAGGCTGAAAATAATCTAAGCATTCAACCCTGAATGTTGTAAAGAGAACAGAAGAAAGACAAAGACAGTTAAGATAGAAAATAATAAAAGGAAAAGTAAAACCTAAGGAGATACAATGCAACATATGATGGGAAAACCAACAAAGCCAAACTGGTTATTTGAAAAGACAGATAAAATTGACAAACACCTGGTGAGACTGATCAAGAAAACAGAGGCAAGTCCAAAGTAAATGATATTCGGAATGAGAAGGAACGCAATTAGACCTGCAGCTGAGAATTAAAAGGAAATAAGGTACAATAAACTTTAAATCAATGCATTTGCAAACAAAGGTAAAAAGGACAAGCAAAACTGATCAAGAAGAAACAGAAACTTGGATAGACCTAGAAGCACCAAGGAACTTGAATTAGAAATATAAAATCTTCCCAGAAATATAAAATTCTCCCAGATAGAAAGGCATCAGGCCTAGATGGTGTTACAAGTAAATCCACCAAAATTTTTAAATGGATAATTCCAGTCTTACAAACTCTTCTAATTAATTGAGAAAAGAGGGAACCATACAATAAATTATTTTATGACTCTAGTGTAATTTGACTAAAAGAGAAAACTGAACAAGAGCAGTATGAGAAAATTGAAATGAAGAACTGATTCTCCTGTGGACAATAGTACAAAGATCCCAAAGTATGAAACCCAGCCATGTAATAAATGCTGTATCCCTCCTCTTCTTCCAAGTTCAACCATCGCAGAATTTTGAATCTATTATTCTCCATTGCTGACTTTACATGTCAGTGCTGACATCGAAATGCGGTGTTCTGTGGCCACACCTTACATGTCACACCTCTGTGCCTTTGCCAGTAAATGCTTTGACTACCTAGAACTGCATTCCTCATTTCTTTAACTAGGTGACTCTTACTTATCTTTGTTTTTAAACTCTATTGCATTTTTTTGCATTATGCTGTAACCCCCTTATACCCCCTCCTCCCCCACAATCACCACACTCTTGTCCATGCCCATGAGTCCTTTCTTCTTTTTACTCGATCCCTCCACCCCCTAACCTCCCCTTCCATAGCTGTCATCCTGCTCTCCATCTGTGAGTTTGTCTCTCTTTTGCTTGTTAATTCAGTTTATTCATTAGATTCCACATATGAGTGAAATCATACAGTATTTGTCTTTTTCTGACTGGCTTGTTTCACGCAACATAATGTTCTCCAGGCCCATCCATGCTGTCACAAAAGGTAAAATCTCCTTCTTTTTTGTGACTGAGTAGGGCCCCATTGTGTATACGTACCATAGTTGTTTTATCCAGTTATCTACTCAGGGACACTTAGAATGCTCTGACTACCTAGACCTGCATTCCTTGTTTCTTTAACTAGGTAACTCTTACTTATCTTTTAAAAATCACATCCTCCCTCTCTCCTTCTGGTCAGACTTGTTTTATGACTTACCTTATACAATAAAGTATTTTAATGGGTGCCTTTCCCGCAGAAGACCATATTAACTCTTAACTGTTAATAATACATCTGGGAATATAGTAGGTGTCTGGAATAGAGTAAAATCTTCTTAACAAACTTCATTCATAAACTTTATGCCTCTATCACATGGTAAATCTGATGAATTATAGTAGAATGAGTTTCAGTCATCACCTATAGTTGTAACAACCAACACTCCTACATTTTCTTTGATTATTACATGCAAAATATCTGTAATTTCTCATAGACATCTTTAGGTGTTCTGTCAGCTTTAATTTTTAGCTTTTGTCCTGATTTTTGAGATATAAATGAAATATTATATTATGTAAGTTTAAGGTATACCTAGTGATGATTTGATCCATGTATAGGTTGTGAAATGTTTACCATAATAAGGTGAGTTAAAACAATTATCACCTCACACAGTTGCCTTTTGCTAATGGCAAGCACATTTAAGACATATTCTCACAACTTTCAGGTATGCAATACAATATTGGTAACCATAGAAACCAGGTTGTACATGATATTCCCAGAAGTTAGTCATCTTATAATTGGAAGTTTGTGCCCTTTAACTAATATCTTCCCCATTTCCCTTACCCCTTAACTCCTGATAACCACCTATCTATTCTCTATGTCTGAGTCCAGGTTTTTATACATTCCACATATAAATGTGATGGTACAGATTATGTCTTTGTCTGACTTATTTCACTCATCATAATGCCCTCAGGCATCCCCCATGCTCTTGAAATGGCTGGATTTCCTTCTCTTTGTAGCTAACACTACCCACTGCATTTATGTGCACCACATTTTCTTCATCCATTCATCAGTCAATACTCACTTAGATTGTTTCCACATCTTGGTCATTGTGAATAACACTGCAATGAACATGGGGGTGCAAATATCTCTGTGAGCCAGTGATTTCATTTTATTCAGATATATACTGAAAAGTAGTAGCACTGTATCATGTGGCAGTTCTATTTTTAATTTTTTTAAAAAAAACTTCCTTACTGTTTTCCACAGTGGCTGCACCAATTTATATTTCCACTAACAGTGCACAGAGTGATTCCCTTTCCTTCCCATCCTCGCCGACACTTGTTATTTCTTGTCTTTTTGATAATGAGCATTCTAAAAGGTGCAAAGTGATCTCCCATTGTGTTTGTTATTAAACAGGCTTAATTTACTTCATTTCTGTGGTGGCCACAGCTGGAGCTGGGGTCCTCTGCACAGAAACTTTGGTGTGGGTCTTCCTAAGGGGGTCAGTGAATTCCTGATATGCAGACTTGGGGATCAATATGGCAACGCCCAATGTGCTTTCCTTCCTCCTTCCTTTTTCTATTAAAGTAAAGCATGTTTGGAGTTTTAAATACACCTCAATTTTGTGTACAGAACTATCAGAAAGAAGGAGCATTCTGAAGTAGCTTATATTTGGAAGAAGCATATGTTCCGGTTAGAGATGAATCTTGACTCTGATCTTTTCAGGAACATTTCAGAATTTATATGTAAGGGAAATGAACTTTCTCCATTTTATGCTTTTGATTGCAATCTCATTTATGTGTTTCAATGAATTTTCTACAAAATAGTTTGTGATTATCTATACTTGTTACTAAAGGCATCTTAATAGAACTATTATTAAAACCAGGAAGGCTTAATATATTTATAATGAGACACACTGAAGTATTTATTTTTAGTGGCAGCTTTGTAAAGAACACACATCCTTATGAAGGAACTCTGTACAGAATTATTTTGTATAACTTTTCATTCTAATACAATTAAAGCACATCTTACAAATTAATACATGAAGTAACACACTCTAGTGGGTTATTTCTAAATTTAGTTACAATTTTCTTCAATGAAACTATAAGTTTAATGTGATCCACAAAGTCAAGAGATGACTTGAATAAGACTGAGTAAAAATGAGTAACACTAATATTCTTTTTCTAATGACATCAACATGTAAACAATGTCAAATAGCACTCATTGGAAAGGTGTTTTACTCCATTCATTCTCATTTCAGAAATATGATAAATACCTGTCCATTTACCTGATAAAACACACAGTTATAAGATACAGGCTCCAACTGATGACGTTCCTCCATGTTTAGAATATTCTACTACTGCTGACATTATTCTTGGGCCAGTAGACCTTCCTCAGTGTGCTCAGGTAGAGCATCCCATTTTGCTGACAGCTTTGGCCTGGTCAAGCTTACATTTTGACCTCTGAGCCTGAGAAGAAATTTTTATTCTCAAGAAGTAATGTAGCTTGGCAAATTACTACAGATAGGAAGCTCTAGGTGTGAGGGGACCATAGGTGGGACAGCAGCTCCTTGGGAAGGAACGGAAATCTAGGGCTTCATGCACTGGGCATGTGTTTTCTTCCATACCAGGATGTCAAGGGATACTTTTAGGACAGGCTGAAATGTTAAGGAAAAAAAAAAGAATATTTTCAACATATTCTCAAGAAAAATACCTACCAAGTCCTTTCCACTTCACTCTTCTGGCATAACTTCTTTGTATTTCCTCAGTTTGAAAATGGGAATAATGGGACCAGTCTCACAGGGTTATTGGGATTGATTTAATTAATTCAATGAAAGCACTTAAAATCATACCTAAAACACATCGATTATCCAATTAATGATATTACTGTCCTAGCTGCTACAGCGGCTGTTACATAGTTAATAGCAAGTCAAGTGTGGTTATGGTACTACTTATGGAATTGCGGGACTTAATAGAATCTGTCAATCTGAAACCTGTGAGCAACCTAGATGCTAAAAATACCCAAGTTTATCATCTTTTTCCTCAGATCATCGTTAGACACAATTCACCATTAAGCACATCTTCATCTACCCCTAAATAACCTGAAAATAAGTCTGGTTTTATTTAATATATTTTGAGTGCCTGTACTTGAAAATGCTTTAATAATTAAAGAATATGAATTCAAGTTATGTTTCTTGCTTTCTGGGAAACAACCAATGTGAGAGACAAGTATTATCCATGGAAGTATAATTCAGAGACCATGGGATATACTATGTGGAATAGATTAAGGAGAACTTTACCCATTTTGGGAAATTGTTTGCACAATGGCTGACAATACCCTTGTCTGCACCATGGATTGCTGCCTCCCATGATGACTCCAGGTCTAGCGAGGTGACTTGGTTCAGCCAATGGGAGAATAGCAAATGCGATGCAAACCTCAGGGTGAAAGGTGCTTCAATTAGTTGGGGTTCTCCAGAAAATCTGAGCCAACAGGATTGTACGTTATTTAAAAACGTGTTTATATATAAATATACATCAATATTATATTATTACATTAAAATAATATAACATTAATAAATAATATTTTACAGGTATATAGTTATAATTTATATAACATATATACTAAATAATATTATGTATAATATAATAATATCTATATATACTGAGAGAGAGAGAGAGAGAAAAGAGAGAAGGAAAGAGAGAGATTTATTACAAGGAACTGACTCACCTGATTATGGAGACCAAGAAGTTCAGTTAGCATTGGGCAAGTTTGAGTCAGGCCAGGTAAAGGCAGTCCTTTCCAGCTGGATCTCCCAGGGAACAATCCAGCAGATCAATGACCCCAGTTCTTTGGGGATGAAGCTTTGAAACAGCTCCAGCTCTGATCTGTTCCCTCAGCAATTCTTCTTGAATAAACACTTCCTGGGTTGCTACAAGCCATCGGTTAATTTCCAGAGTTAGGAAATAGTTGATTTTGTCTGTTTTGTCCCGGGCTTTTTCATTGTTGTTTTTATGGAGAGATACGCTTTGGGATGCCATTTTCACTATGCGTCACTGTTGGTAGTAAGTTAACCTCATCAAAATTGAACTACTGTTCTACAGCCAATTCATCAGTACTGATGGGTACGTTCACAGCAACTCAATCTTGCATTCTGACAGAGGAGGAAATACACTAAAAGAAATAAATAAAATAATAAAGTAAAATAAATAAATAAATAAATAAATAAATAATATACTAAAGCAAATCAGGCATTTCAGCATTTAAACTATGAAATATGACTTCAGGGAATGACACAGAAATATCTTCTGCAAATCTGAAGAACAACGAAGTTAAGCACACAGGGACTTGGGTGACTACTTAAGAGAAACACCATCAATGGCAGCTCTAAGGCCTAAAAGAGTAAATCATATATTTTTTAATGAGAACAGCAAATTAGAAGATGCAGCAAATACCAAGAATAAATTTACTTGAAAAGGTAACTCATCAAAATGAAAGCAAATGATCTCACCTTTAAGTGGAACCTAATCAACAAAACAAACAAGCAAGTAAAATAGAACTAGAGACACTGAAATTAAGAACAAACTGACAGTAACCAGAGGGGAGGGGGAGGGTAGAGGAGAAGAGGGGAAGGGTTTTCAGGAACTACTATAAAGGACACAAGGACAAAACCAAGGGGGGTGGAAGCAGGGGAGGGAGGTGGGAATGGCTGGGGTGGAGGGGGAGTAGTGGGGGGTAAATGCAGACAACTGTACTTGAACAACTATAAAATAATTTTTAAAAAATGAAAGTAACTGCATTTCATCAGAAACAGACTACCCAAGAATGTGACACTCACTTTGTACTTAAGCTCTCATAAGGATGATTGATGATAGAAGAAGCAAAGAGGAGACGTCTTGGGGGGACTGTACCTTTATTTGCTGACACTACAAAAACCAGATCTCTACTACACAACAAACGAGTTCATGATGGAAAAATACCGAAGCACCTAAATTGGGCTGTATACTCTACTAAAACAAAAACAAATTCAGAAAATACTTTATGTGAAAACAGAGCTGATTTGCTAATTGTCTCTCTGCACTTTCTTTCACCTGTCAAGGAATTTTATTCTTAACTTCAACCTGCTCCGACTGAAATGAGGTTTTTGTAAATCAGATATTTCATATTTGTCCTCTCAGCAATCGATAAGGTAGATAAAATAAATAGAACTATTCTGGGAGACACAGCCTGCTGAATTAAATGATGAAGTGTGTCTAAGAATGACATGGGCTAAGTGCTCTTCCAGTTGGATCACCCAGTACTTAAAAGGCCACTCCAATTTGGTAGCTTTTGGGGAACAAACAACAATGACATTTGGTTAATGATTGTTCATCATTATAGAGGGCAATTTAGAAGTGTATACAGAGCCAAGCCTTTCCTATGAGGTCATCATAAACCCCTAGATTGTACTTGGAGGATTACCATTGCCTTTAAATTGCACCACATGGCTTTACAATGCTACTGTCCCCCCTAAGAGTTTGACTATCACTTGAGTGTGGTGGGTTAATCCTTAATCTTTCACTTCCATGACTTCCTATTGTGATTACAGTAATTTATATGCCAATAAACATGTTATTGTCCACTATTGGTTTTATGTGTTTTAACCTTGTCTTTTTACTTAGATTATATGCTGCCAGAGTTCTTAAATTTCTGTACCACCCTCTTCTTTCCTCTTCCCTCCTCTTTTATTCGTGGAATCCTCCTCTGCTTCCTTGTCATCCCAACCATTTGCTGAGCAAAAAATTCTTCATCTTCTCTCCGCTGGAGCAATTCATTCAAACAATTTTGAAACCATGAAGACTTCCCCATTAGTTGAAAAAAATTTGGAATGTTACCCTTGTTCTATCCTGTCTAAATATAATTTTGAGACTTCCTTCTATCTTATTTTCTACCTTAAGAAACTTATCGTCCAGTCTTATATCTGTAGAGGGTTGTCTGCTTTACTGTGTCCATTCCTCATTGTCTAGTGACTGAAATTGGGTGTCATCCCAAGCATTGCTCTGAAACAATTCACACTTTATGAACTTTACCCTCCTGGGACGTTTCTCTAGCACTTGAAATAGTGGACCACTCTTGCCCTATATATAAAACACTCTTTCTTTGGCTTCCTTAATGTTACTCTGTCTTAGTTTGCCTTCTGCTTTTCTGGACCATGCTTCTCAGACCCCTCCTCAGATGCATTTCATGATCGTATCGCTCAAACACTGGTTTTCCTCACAGATCTCCTAGTGGCGCTCCTCCCTTCATGTCTATACTCTTCACGGGTGATTTCATCCACTTCTTTGGCTACAATTGCTGGCTCTAAATTTATGATTCCCAAATAATCTTCAGCCAAGAATTTTCTCTAGAGCTTCACATCTCCACATCCAACTGCCTTCTGAATATCTCCATCTGTATGTCTGACAGGATCCAAAATTTAATCTGTCTAAAGTTGAACTCATTATTATTCCCATAATTTCTGCTTCTCCTCTAATATTTTATATCCTAGTAACTGGTACCACAGCAGTAACTGGTACCACAGCAGACATAGATGGATGCCTACCCAAAATCCACCCCTGCCCTTTCTCCTTCCTAATCAAACCCCAATTTTGTTCTGATTTCTATCATTAGACCCTTTAGCTCCAGCCCTGGTGTGTCCTGAGTGGCTGAATGTCCTTTGGACCAATAAGAGTAAAATCATTTCTCTTGCCAGTAAGTGGATTTGCATGGGCATGTGATACAATTCTGGCCAATGAGACATGGGTCTCATTGCTGGGGTGTTTCTGGGACAGGTCCTTCACTCTTAATAAAAAATACAGGAAGCAACTGCTCCCTTTGCTGCCCACAAATATTGTTGGCCTTGGACTGACACCTGAAACCGTTGCAGGCACCTTGTGAATCCCACAGGGGCTTGCCTGAGACCAAATACAAGCTACAGTAAGAGACAGAATCAAAACAACAGTGGAGGAACATAACTAGAGTCCCATTCCTCGGGCTGCTATTCTCGGGAATGATGGTTGAAATCAGCGGTGCCCTGGAATCAACTGAAAGTCTTCTAAAAGAGATACTGCTCAACCTCACTCCCAGAGGTTTTAAATGGGGCTAGAGGAGGGTCCCAAAAATGTGCAGCTCTACCAAGTTCTCAGGTGATGCTAGTACTGCTTGTCCAAGAAATGTACTTTGAGACTCACTGACCCAGGGTTTCCTACCACTTGCAGCCAAAAGTATTTTAATGCCTAAATAAAAGTCTAAGTACTGCATGGTCAAAACCAGAATCTTGTCACTCCTTCTAAACTCCCTTCTCTTCTCTAAACATGTAAACTTTGCGAAATGTTATTCCTTCTACCCTCTGAGTATTTCTATTCATGTGCTTTTTTTCGTAGTGACTCTCACTCCCCAGTGTAAACCGCCATCATCTCTCCCTGGCGTTATTGCAACAGCTCAGCGGGCCTGCAATCCCAATCTCTCCCTGCTAGCAGTTTGCATTGTCATCAGGAGGAACTTTCAAAAATGTAAATTCTGTCCTCCTTTGTTTGCTTAAAACTTCCCAGGGTCCCTCCCCTCCCCCCCCCCCCCCCCCCCCCCCCCCCCCCCCCCCCCCGCCCAAGCCTGCTAGAATGTAGTACAAAGTCTATACCTCGAACAGCAGTTCTTCTCCCCACATACTGCAGACTCACTCCCTGTGGCTCACCACCTTGCGCATGCCTAATCCAGACTTCCAGAAAGTCTTTCAGTTTCTTCAGACCCCTGGGCTCTCTCCTCCTCTGTGTCTACTCACACAGTCTTCTGTTCTTCCCCACCCTACCTCCTCCTCCTTCGCTTGGACTGTGCTTCTTTACTGCAAATAAAAGTTTTTGTTTAGATATTCCTTCCTCAAAGAATTCTTACCCAGTCTCCCAAGTGTGGGTTCAAAACACCTCACACAAGCTCTCAGAACTCTTTACTGCCCCTACCACACCGCCTTTCCTGCACTGTAATCACCTCTCCCTTTGCCTCATATTTGGGGAGATGAGAGGTCATGTCTACCTCATCCACTTTGTGAGTTCCTCACATAATGTTTGGGACCAATAATTATCACTATCGTTATCCTCATCTCCTCTTCCCTCCCTTCCAACAGACATTGGTCTTGCATATTTAACCTTTTAACCACCTTGTTTTTGGTTATGAGAAAAAAGAGGTTCAGAGAGATCAAGTAATTAACCCAAGATATAAGCTAGTAGTGAAAAATCAGGACTCTTGACTCTTCCTTGTGATAACAGTGTAACAGTACCCAACTTTCCTCTAGAAAATGACCCCCCTCCACCTATTCCCCACCTTCCTTTGCCTAAGAATTTGCTTCTTATATTACCACCCCTCCCCAATATACCCGCAGCCGCATAGTCACCAGCCTGTGGGAATACCCTTAATTGTAGTTTGTCAGAGAGGTACAAAGCTTGTCTCTGCTCTCATTCCCAGTTCACCCAGGCATCTCTCCCCTGCTTCCGGAGGAATGACTGACAGTGGTCCTTTTCAATGCACAGGTTAGAATGGCATACATTAGAAAGAGAAGAACTATCCATTCTAACTATATAAATAAGTATGCCCCAATCCAAATGCAGAAAACACTAGGTTTTTAGAGTAAAACACAGGTGCAAATGTACTGTTTAAGTTCGATAAAGCAATGAAGCTAATGAAAAACTAATAGAAAAAATGATTCTGAAGTTAAAAAGTAGAAATATAGCTGTTCATGCACTACAAGGCCCGTCTTTAGGCCACTCCTCCCCCCCCCCCCCCCC